>CAJHQP010000838.1:0-148219 GCA_905132765.1 Moricandia arvensis | reverse complement strand
TTCGGTCCGGTTATGGGCCATCCACAATCTGGTTCATAACAGTTCCAACATTATTGATTTATAGAATTTTTACTGTAATCATAAACGAAGTAGAGAGGAGCTATTGGGATTCGATGGGAGTGGAGTTGTTCGTCTTTCAAGGATGTCAGAGAAGCCTCTCGATCCTTCATGTCGAGATGGATAGTCTTCTTTGGGATAAGAATAACATAATATTTGTATCTGTAAAATTTAATCAATGCATATACCGTAGAAGTGTTTTTGACTTGTTTGTTTTAGATTTGTACTGTGTGATTAGTCTCTGATTGCCGGGATCCTTGTGATCTGAGGTCGTTTGGTTGATACTGGTTTTGAATATTTGTGTTGCTCTCTTGTTGTTGTAGTATCTTATGTTGGAGATAACTCTTTGTAGCTAAAGTCATTGTTCTGTTTAGATTGTTGAGCATGAAGGACGTGGTTGACTCATATCCATTTATATAGTGGATTTTTGAGTGGACTACAGTCCCGTAAGTTTTTCCTTTTCATATCGAGGAAGTTTTTCAACTCACATCGAGGAAGTTTTCCTACGTAAAAACTGCTTGTCTCAATTAGCTATTACTTATAGTATATCATGTTACTGTCAAAGTATTTTCCTCATAGTTTCACACAAGATTAGGGGAACACGATCTCGCGTGGGTGTCCTTTTCCCCAACAGAATTTTCTTCTCCCATACAAGTCAGACAAGACCAATTGGAAGTGTTCTTGGGAATGTTGATACCATAGATCAAAACGTAACTTGATAGAAAAGTTTGTTGATAAAAATAAATCAAAAATGAAGTAAAACAAATTCAATAGAAAATAACTCTCCATATACACAAGTCAGAGTTCTTCCTAGTTTGGTTGCTCTCTGATGCAAAACTCGAGGAGTCGCATTGCTTCAACTTCCCGATGCTGGCGGCGCCTTAGCTTGCTGGCATTGCCACTTTTTGTCTCTGCTCTCCGCTCTCTTCTTCGTGTCTTTATCCATGCGGCTTTCTCTGATTCGTCTTTCACTTTCTCTGCTCCGGATCTGTTTCTCTTTGCGATGGTGTTGAATAGCTCGAGCTTGATTCGCTAATGTTCGAGGGACTGGTTGATGCTGTTGGAACTCGTTTTTGACGAAATAGTTTTAGACCAATTTTCGGTAAGTTTTGGGCAAAGACGTTCGTCGGAATAACCTAATGTCTGACACTCTGAAGTAGTGTAACAACAAGTAAAAATCAGAGTTGGTGAATGAGAAATGAACATCCAAATGGGTTGCTTGTAAATCTTAAAATATAACATTTGTGAAATGTCTTACTTCAAAAAATAAAGTGAGAAATGAGATAGTTGGACGGAGTTCAAGTTCAGGCTCGGGATTCGACAAATGGGCTTGCAATCTAAAAGATTAATTTTTTACTGAAAGTCATTTGTAAAGTATTATTGACAAGTTAACAAATATCTATCTCATTTAATTAAATTCTGTAACTTAAAACATTGATTAATTTTGTAATATAAAAATAATAATGTCATTAAGTAGAAAATGAATTCCCAATGAGAGCAAAATTTCTTTCATTTTATGGAAAATGGTCATTGATTTATTGGCTATAAAATCAAACCATATTCTTCTCATTTTAGAACCAAGAATTGAAAGACATTCAAGAACAAAGAAAAGAAACAATTCCCTCACTTAGAATAGTTATGTTATTATTATTTTTTTTGTGTTTGATAGTACAACACAAAAAAGGTTCGTTAGTTTCTATTATTGTGTGATGCGAAATAGTCAAAATGTGGTTGTATTCTGAAATTTTGATTGCGTAAACACCGTCCCACTACAGACAATTAAATAATTAAGGAAAGAATGTATCGCTTTCACACAAAACTGTTCTTGTTCATCATGTTTTGGTATCAAATATTATATATATTATTTCTGTTTCTATCATTTTATAAGCAAATTATTCAGTTTGCCATATCATTGAAATCATAGTCCTACAATCTTAATTCTTTAATTTTCGTTATTGTACTAACGAAAAACCAATTATTTTGTGAAGTGTTTTTGTCATAAAAACAAGAGTTTGAGAATTCATGGTGTAAGAAAATCAGTACATTCAATCTAGTTATTCTGGATTATTGTTATGCAATTTTACTTGATTCTTTAATTATTTAAATTAATTCGTATATTTTCTGCAATTTATTATAACTGCATGTGGCTATATTTCTATCATTACGGGCTTCTAGTTTTCTTAAAGTTGATTACTGATCATGCATTTATGATGTGGAGCACTTAAAACTTTTATTTTAATTTACAAGCTCATTAAAATGACTGTATAAAAGTGTTATTAGTCATAGTGTATGTTAATGCTTTGACTTCGTAGAAGATAATTATTTGTTTTAATTATCAAATATGCATAACATTTTTTTTATTGTTACAGATTTTTTTATTTATGGGTGTAACTTAATTTCATTATTAAGCACATGAATGACAATGAAAGAACAAAAATGATTTAAGTTCAAGTATGGTGATACCATAAATGTAAACAAACATGTCGATCTTAAAAAGATCAAATGATATAGATGGAAATGGATTCGTGAGTCGACGCCCCAAATTAAGTTTAGGAGAGATCTGCCACATATGAATTATTTTCCATAGATAATATAATGTTGTTGATAATAATCAAAACACTCATATTTCATTAATGCTTTAACGCGAGTCGTATAAAGATTGACTATGGGAAAAAATGAGAAATCTCATACCAAAGTGATTGAAACTGATATGCATATTGTAATTTCTAAAATCAATATGGTTGAAATTAACCAAAGAGAGTTGCGGTTTTGATGCCACAAATAATATCTTGTAATGATATGTATATTTGCTAAAATCAAAACTTTTTTTTTTGGAAAAATTCAAAACATATAAGTTGGATTTAAAAATCGACTTGAAAAAACTATGAAAGTAGTTGGATGAAAAATGCAAATTTCTGAGAATGAAATATATTCTTTAAGAAAAGAGTAATATTTTGAAATTGATTTTTATTCTTTAAATCCAAATGAGTTGTAAAGAAAAATTTCTAAACTCTTAAGAGTGTTGAGTGCAAATATGCTTATTTTTTAGTTATCTCAAGAATTGTGGAGAAACTTTGCTTACCATATGAAAGAGGTCATACTAACTTAGTGATAGTTATCACAATATATATATATATATATATATATATATATATATATATATATAATTTTATATTGAAAGAAGATGACAAAAACCATTAGACAATTTATCTCGACTCGTAAGAGATTATGTTCACTATGATGACAATCTAGAATCTATTTATTAAAGGTGTGTCATGAGATCATATTGTTATATCATCGAAAGAATGGGTAAAACCTATGAATTAAGATGAGGTTTGCCGGTAACTCTACCTAACTGACTAGAGATCCTAAGAAATAGGTTCAATGAGACAACTAAGTCAAACTAAATCTGCCCAAAGCATTGTAAGACTTCGGTCTATACCCAATTCCTTGGAAAATTAAACAGTGTTACATGTAAGAAATAGAGGATAAACATTTGCTTTTAATGATTTGTGTTCGTTGTTTTAAAATATGTGAGGAGTAATACATGATACTCCTCTAAACAAAGCTAATGGAGAATCACCCCGTGAGTGTGAAATGGGGTTGTTTCTAGGAGAATGAAGGAAAGACTATATTCTCTAAGTTCACTCATGATTAGCTAGGCATTGTTCACTTCCAAAATAAACACAACAGCGAACCTAGTTCTATGAGAGAATGAAGTTGTGTTATAGTTATTGATTAGGTTTACACCAAAGTCCGGGTGGTTGAAGATGTCATGTTCACGACCTGGCCGAGTAAATCCGATAGCTATTAACAATGACTGGTTCAAGGCTTAAAAATGCTACTAACTAACCATGCATTAGATTTTTTGTTTCTACTCTCAAAAGTCCTTTAGTTGAGGCTTGTTGAGTCTTGTCTAGGAGGTCAAGTCTGTCGACTCGTCTAGTGTATAAAGTCATTTCTATTCACGTGGGGGATTGTTGGAACTCGTTTTTGACGAAATGGTTTTTGACCATTTTTTGGTAAGTTTTTAGGCGAAGACGTTCTTCGGAATAACCGAATGTTTGACACTATGAAGTAGTGTAACCACATGTCAAAATCGGAGTTGGTTTGAATGAGAAATGAAAATCCAAGTGGGTTTCTTGTAAAGATTAAAATATAACATTTGTGAAATGTCCTACTTCGGAAAATAAAGTGAGAAATGAGATAGTTGACGGAGTTCAAGTTCGGGCTCGGGATTCGACAAATGGGCTTGCGATCTAAAAGATTAATTTCTTTTACTGAAAGTCATTTGTAAAGTATTGTTGACAAGTCAACAAATATCTATCTCATTTAGTTAAATTTGGTAACTTAAAACATAGATTATTTTTTGTAACATAAAAATAATAATGTCATTAAGTAGAGAATGAATTCTCATTAAAAGCAAAATTTCTTTTACTTTATGGAAAATGGTCATTGAGTTATTGACTATAAAATCAAAACATATTCTTCTCATTTTATAACCAAGAATTCAAAGACATTCAAGAAAAAAGAAAATAAACAATTCTCCCATTTATAATAGTTATGCTAGTTTTTTTGTGTCTGAAAGTACAATACAAAACAAATTCGTTAGCTTCTATTCTGAGTGATGTGGAATAGTCGAAGTGTGGTTGTATCCTAGGATTTTGATTGCGTATACACCGTCACACTATAGGCAATTAAAGAACTAAGGAAATAGTGTTCCGCCTCCACACGTAACCGTTCTTATTCATCATATTTTGGTATCAAGTATTATATATTTTATTTCTGTTTTTATCATTACATAAACAAATTGTTCAGTTTGCCATATGGTTGAAATCATGGTCCTACAATGCTCACTGTTTGTTCTACTGCTAGCTTCTATGGGGTTCCCCAAAAGCCTTGTCAAAGTGCGTCTCCGGCCACAGTGCTCTCCATCATTACGGCTCACCCTCTTCGTTTTCAAGATCTGTGAGTCCTCTCTGTCTAAAGGTCATCACCGGAAATCACTTCTCATTCCATCGAAATTCTTTCATAACCGCTCCATCACCGGTATAATAACGATCTTCAACGGATCTGCCACTGTGGAAAAAAAATTAGAGGTGACTCCGTCCTCTCTCACCGGAGGAGCCAACTTCTCGGCGGTCTCCTTGACTCTCCATGTTTCTCGGCCGTTGGCCACCTCTCTATCTCCGACACCTCTCCTAAATCACCTAAGCATTCGATTTCTTGATCAAAGGAGTGGAGCTGAGAGTGTTCTTACCATGGACCAGACCCAATACTTATGATGCATGGATCAACACTCAATTTGGCCCTCCAAAGCCCATACCCAAATTGATGCATTTTGTGATTTCGGTGTTATGAGTTCAATTGCAAAGGTTTTCTGGTAAGTTTACCAGGGTTTTGGATTTGCGCATAATATTATATTTCTCTTTTATGAAGAATTTACCGGTGGGTTTCATTGGATTAATCTCTGCATATAATTCCATCATTCTTCTCTTCCAATGAGTGGACTTTCTCATCATACCTCTTTTCTATGAAAGGAGATGCTTTCTTGGTCTCGTTGCCGAGCTTTGGTTTCAGTTTACTCACTGGTTTGTCGTCTTTTATGAGGTTAAAAGAGGCAATCAAGACTACTTCTGTTTATCTCGTTGTTGAGGACTGATTTTCAACGTTATTTTATGTGACCATCTTCTTGCTCTCCAACTTGTCGTGAATGCTATATTCAAGCTTCATTTTAAATTCGCTATCATTTTGTTTTTGAAGAGTTATCTCGTTTATCTTATATTGGTGTATTTTATGCTTTGAATTAAAGATAATGAATAACTCTCTATAGCTAGTGTAATCGAACCGTTTGAAGATTTATAAAATTAAGTTGTGTTTCAAAAAAAAATTTCCATCTTTTTGAAATTACCCCTAGCCGATCACATAACATTAAACAGTGAAAACTTAAAACAAAGAGGAGAGTTTTGAGTTTATTTGAAATGCAAACAAATCCAAAAAAGAATAGTAAAAAAAAAACTGGAAGCAAAAGATAGCCAACACACTTTTCCATGGAGACAAGTAACTTGAAGCAAATCTTGTCTCAAAACGTCAAAAACTCATCTGACTTTTACTGCCTCCACTTCATATACTAACCACGCATTTTTGGGCACAGATTCCATCAGTCCCTCTTCTGAATACCTGTGTTTCGTCACATTAATAGATAGAGAAACAGAACTCGGTTAGTTACAGTAATATTAAATTTTATAGACATGCTCAACTAAGACCATTTGGAAATATACCCCAGGGATGGTGGAATTATGAGTCTTCTCTTATCACCAACTCGCATCCCTGAGAATTAGATAATGCATCCATATTCGTTAAAACAAAGAATTAGAGTTGCATACATATATATTTTGTTGAAATAACCAACTATGCTTACCTTCAATACCAATGCTGAGACCTTTTATGACTTTGTCTCCACCTGCAATCAACATTATAATTAAAGAATAGTAAATAAGAAAAAAAAAATCTGATTTTATTACAATGGGTGAAACAACAATGACAATGAGGATTAAGCAATATCTAAAAAGTCTTTTCTACCTAAACGAAATCTTAATGGAGCTTCTCCCAGGTTTGAGTCAAACAATTTCCCACTGACTTTTAACTTCCCAGTATAGTATATGCTTACCTGAGACAACATCAGATTTCCACATGACGTATAGAAGTAGATAAGACGTAACACAAAATAGTTACCTTTCTGCCTTGCACAGCTACTTTTCCATCTAATTTCCCATTTTCGATTTCTTCAATGATCACTGGTTCTACTTGTTTCTTAGTACCATAATCTTTCTCCATGTCCCTATTCGTTATAGAAATGAAGTTTTAGAGGACAAATTTATAAACCTAAACACCAATAAAATTCAATAGAATGTCCACTCAAATTACCCAAAAGAACAAAAAATATAAGAGAACTCTATAGCGAGAATTTAATCATATCATATGACTCACCTGCCGTTAGTATGTTTCTTCCTCTCTGTAGTATCCTCTCTCATAACGCCTTTTCTCTTTTTTGCTGAGAGAGTTGCATCACTATTTGGAATGGGTAATACATCCCTTGATGGTTTTATATCCCTGTCATGTGTGCAAGACATGGTATGTTAAGTCAAGTTTAAAACAAAGAGTTACGAATTTGCATAATAATACCAATGAGAAAATAAGTGTTTTTTTTTTTTTAACAATGATGTCAAGGTTCTAATTAATAGAGACTAGTCAACTATATATGAAAGATCAAGATCAACTTCTGAAGAATAGGAGTAACCTTTTCAGTATAAATGGATAAGAACCACGTAGTAAGCAACTAATACTTGACCAGTTACATAACACGTCAACTTCAGGTTCTTCACAGTTGTTGCATTCGAAAGACTTGTTCATTGATTTACTCCTGATGTTTTCATACCCTTCCTGGGATTGAATGAATCTCCACTTGTAGCATTTTGCACACTGTGCAGCGTATGCGTTAATCAATCTCGATGTTTTCCCCTATATACATGAAACGAAAATAAACAGATAGATCAAGAAAAAGATACTAACAAAAATGAATCGAACATTTGCTAAAAAATTTAAATGATACATTGGTAGAAGTAACGTTATTGGTCTCCTCCATTTTCAATATCTGAGAGAGGTGAAGAACTTTGGGAGAGAAAAATAATATTTCTACTGTGAAAGAGATCTCATGTCCTTTGGGTTTCCTTTCATTTAATACTTTCTCATGTATTGTTGGGATTCCAATCAGGAATTTAGAATCGACTTCGCAATAGTTTGGTTATTTCGGATTGGTGAATACGCAAAACTTTTGTCATTTGTGGTTAAATACGCATAAGTATTTTCAGTTGGTCCAAGACGACCGCTCGTCCCTCAACAGATTGTTAGGACGACATGTGGAAGAGCATGCAGGGAGCAGGATTTGAACACGTGTTATTGAACTATCTCGTATTGTTGGATTTGGGTGGGTTGTTATAATTGGGTTGTATTCATAAAATCCTCTTGTATTCATGATTAGCCGAATAGGCTTAAATATAATAAAGTTAACCAAAAAAAAGTTTTTTCAGTTGGTTTGAAATTATGATTATTTCTGAAGTATGGTATGCAGACGAATTCTGCAAATATTTTTAGTTCCGATTTCTCACCTTAAAGTTAAAGCCTTTTTGCATTTAATTAAGGACAAATTTTTGAAATAAATATTTTTAAAATCTTTATCACAAAATAGACACTAAAAATAACTTAATATATTTTTATTGAATTTTTTAAATATTTTTTTATTTTAAAAATGAAATAAACGTCACCTCCAAAATCTCATCACATAACTTTAAATCCTAAATATAGATTAGTTAATCCAAAAAGATTAGTTAATCCAAATAGATTAGTCAGACAAAAAAAATTAGTTAATTCAAAAATTATAAATATATATTTATATTTTTTTAATAGAGTTTATTTTGATTATTTTTTTTCTTAAATGCTATTTTAGAGACAAATATATTTTTAAGTATATCTTAAAATATTCCTTTTTAATAAATTAATAAATATATTTTATTTTAAAAAGTTCATAATTGATTATTATAATCATAATTTCATATTAACACATATTACACACACATATATATATAATTAAAGAATCATTATATATTTATGTTGACACAAAACATAAATAACTTTTTAAAGAATTAAATTTATTTGTGAGTTAGTCGATAATTTCAACAAGACGAGTGGGGTCAATTATTTTTCCTTAATGGGTTATATATATTAGATTTTTGAATCAAAAATGATGTAACCCGTAATAGGCTGATCAAGCGGGGAGAATTTGACACGTTTTCCATAACTAATAAGTACATTAACAAAAGAGGAAAGACAAAACAAAACATTATAGCCATACAAGACAAAGATTCAACATGAATTGGTAGATTCGACAAAAATAACAAATTGGATACAAAAAAACTTCTTTTCACTAACTAAATTTACTTGACTTCTTTGCCTAAACATCTCAAGGAACAACCTCATAATGAAATTATCTCCTTTTATTGAAATTTATATGTATTTCCTTTGTAAAGAAAACATGAACAATAAGAAAACATGAACAATATTACATCACGATCATGTTGATTCAACTGTATTTCTTTATTTATGGAAACAAAACAAGGCATTTGTTACTACAACTTAGATGGTCCAAACAGAAAATCTAGATTGTACGATTAGTATTTGTTATTACAGTATAAATAGATAGATAAGATAGTTGGAACATAAATCTTGTTATTACAACTTTGGTAGAATGAAACTTTTCTTTAACTCCTCCTCATCGTTTTCAATGACCACAAGCAAAAGGCAATAATCATTTGATTCTAAAATTACTTGTTTTAAATGATTAGGCAGTATTACAGTCCAATAAGACAAAGATTCAATATGAGTTATCACATTCAACAAAGATAACAAACTTAATACAAAAGAACTTCTTCACTAATTAAAGCCAACATACGACCCGAACCAAAACCAATCATATTTTACGTCCTGAAGCCAAAACTTAACTAGTTTCCTTAACATTCTTCATTTTAACATGCCATTCAGTTTAGATTAAATCCTATAGTTTCACACAAATATTACCATTCATTTTACCATCAGTTCACACAATCTAGCATGCCATATCCTAAAAATATGAAGAACTTCTTTGATCCATGAAGGTCACTTCAAAGAACGTAGAACGAACTTTCCATAAAATGCATCATTAATTCATACATCCTAGCATATGCGGATCTAATTTGTTAATAACTATGCTATTGAGTTATCACGAATCACATCTTCACCTTAACTGAATCTCAAGGATTCAAAGACTCTGAACTTCCTACCGTTTTCCGTCGATGAACTTCTTAGCTCCTCCTTGCTTGATCCTTCCTCTCGAACATCTCTCTCTCTCTCTACCAACTCTTTTCTCCTCTCCAACTTCCCTCTAAACTTGTTATTTGAGTTGTGTGAAGAATGAGAACTGAACAACCCTTTTTATAATGTTATAAAAACTTCCTCACCAAGTTGGACCATCAATGTGGTTTATTTATTTGACTTGGTCAATCCTACCATCAATGCATGGATTATATCTTTATAATTCTTTCTTTATCATACTCCCTCAGATCCAACCTTCCTTTCTTATAATTCTACATCGATAACTTAGTCAAACTTGACTTACTTAAAACCCGCATTGTCCAACGGTTGAACTTTCCGCAATTAAGTTTGTGTTGTTCCTTTTCTTAGTTAGACCCCGATCATTTTGTGATCAGTTTTACCTTCATATAGCCTAATCATTATGTGTTCCAGCTGCTTATCAAACATCAAACACTTATTCAAAATCTAGCTTATTTGTCCCAACCTTTAATGACGACAAATGTTTCCAAATTTTGAAAATAATCTCTTGACATAATAAAACCTCTCACAATCCATTTTCTTCTAAAACAAAAATACTTCAGGAACGGGTCGTTACAAAAACTTTGTGCTAGTGGGTAACATGTTAAGATTGGCGGTCCACACAGAAAAGGCATGCGTTGGGATACAATCATGTAACCATATTGCTCGAGCCCCTGGTTTTCTATCTTCCCTTTCTTTCAATTGAGACCAAGATATTTGTGAAGAATACATGTCTTAGACAACACCATTAACTCTTAAGAAGATAACATCATTTGACGTTGTGCTAGCTGGAGGAGGAATGGTGGTGAGATGGGCATGAAGGAAGACTGATTCGTCAGTTCTCTGGTCCGGAGGGATACAAGTAGTGCCGCTGCTGTAACATTTGCTTGAAGAGTTATCCGAAGATCACGAGGACCATGATCTTGATTGAGATCTTTTATAATAAAACTCGAATATTATTTTAATAGAGATAATTAAAACTTAGTAAATATGAAGCAACTTTAAGAATATCCCTCCAAATTTCATTATTTACTAAGTATTTACAGTATATTTTACATAGTAATATCTTGATTTATATATTAGCAATGGAATCTAATAAAACGCATAGCTATAAACATCAAAATACTAAAAATATTCTATAATTATTTAGTCGATATTTACAATGACTTAACAATGATAACGGTCTTAATATTTTATTTATAAAATCTATCATAAAAATAAGTTTAAATTCATTTTTTTCAAATACAAGACATATGGTACAAACACATTTTCACCTCAGCATATAAATCGAGGGCCAAAAACCTAACGAAACTGCAAATAATGAAACAAAAACCGAATCAGTGTTCACAAATATCTAAATGACTCTGAACAGAAAAAAATGAAACCAAATCAGAATCAAATAGAGAATCGAACTATCCAAAATACAGTTTATATACCTAAAATATAAATTATATTTAGTTTTAAATTATCAGTGTTTCTAGAAAATCTACTTATAAACCAAACTACCCAAAAAACTATTTTATTCTGTATCTTTTTATATTTAAAATTATCCTAATTTTCCTATAAACCCGAATCATCTGAATATTTTTTATCCATATTTTTTTTTAAATTTATCCAAGTTATCCAATTTTTTATCAAAAATTAACTGTGATTTTATCCGAATTATTCAAAATTATCCAAAAATAGGAACCAAACTATAATTGAATTGAACTCAAAATTTTATTGGGGGTACTAACATTGTTTTCCGAACCAAAACGAAAACCGAAATCACCAAACCGAAACCACATCCGTATTCATAAATAACCAAAGTGTTTCAATATCTCTTGAACCAAAAACTACAACTGAACCGGAATCGAACCAAAGAAAAACTGGAACTGAAACGAAAATGAAACATCCATGCCTAAACATATTAGAGAACAACGAGACGGGTTAAAAGATTTGTCAACAAAACATAATCACGTGTTTTCAAAGTGTGGATCAAAATCTAGTTTTCCTCTTAAAACTTCAAAATAGGAGGTTTTATTTGCAATTCAATAAAATATTAACACGTTACACATTAAGGAATTGGTATCGCCTATATTTAGGTTTAAGAAATAAAGAAATTAGGGTTAATAGAATGAAACAGTGAGAGGTGGACTAGTTGAAAGTAGCCATGAAAAGGGTCAAGAGGTCTAATAAACGAGACGAAAGGAATGAAAACGATCCGTTTATGATGATTCCTATGAAACTCAAAGTAGAGATTCTCATGAAACTGCCGCCGAGATCCATAGCCAGGCTCCGTTTCGCTTCTAAACACATGTCATCGATAATCATCGGCAAAGACTTCACCGAGATGTACATGACTCGATCTTCGTCTCAGCCTCGTCATCTTGTCTCAGTGCACCTTGGCAGCGACATGCAGCTCTTTCGCTCCTTCTCGCAGGAGGAGCATTCGGCTTCTAATGATCATGACAAGGTTAGTTATACACTGCATCCGGATGTACGGTATGTATTTACTCCACCTGTTAGCGGCTTGATCTGTGGTCGGAACGGTATCAAGATGATGGTTGGAAACCCCAGTACGGGTCAGTTCATATCGTTACCTAGAGTCAAAACGAGGAGAAAAGACATTTTATCTGTTTTTGGATATGATCCAGTTAATGATGTATACAAAGTGCTGTGCATGACGGTGATCACTCAACGTGGTAATATAGCTCGTGGTATTATATCTCGTGATCTTTTTTTGGAGGATGTTATGGCGATGGAGGCTATTATGTCCGAGGAGCATCAGGTTATCACTCTAGGAGCTAAGCAAAAATGGAGAATGATCGAGTGTAAGTATCCACATCGTCACTATTCTGGATATCAAGGGATATGCAGGGACGGTGTTCTGTATTATCTAGCTTCTTACAAACAAAAACGATCTCTAATGAGCTTTGATCTAAGTTCTGAAGAGTTTAATGTTACTAAGCTACCCGACGATTACTGTCTTCAACAGTCTGGTAATCTTGTGAATCACAGTGGAAATATAACCATAGCGAGCCAGGGATATAGTGGACCAATTACCCTATGGGTTCTTGAAGATGTCAACAAACAAGTATGGTCAAAAACCGCTTCTGTGGTTCCTTCTGTGGCTGATATATTTGGGGGAGATCAACGTTTCAGGTTCAGGGGTATACTTCCTTCTGGCGAGATCATATTCGTACCGCTCCCATCCCCTAACCCATTCTTTTTTCTTTGTTACAATCCCAAGGAAAAAAAAGTTAGACAAGTTGTGGTCGATGGAATTGGAGATGACTCTGCTACTATCCAAGTCTTTTTTGACCATGTTGAGAGTTATATGGTTCTGTGAAAGGTATGTTGATACCTCGATGATGCATGAACCTTCTTGTTTTTTTTTTGTTACTGGAATTGTGACATTTGATTCACCAATTTATTCAGTCTTTTCATCAGTAACGTTGTATGCTTGTGGATTATATATGCAATTATGAGTTGATTAAAGTTCTGTTTTTTTGTGGAGCTAACAAGAATCTATTTTCCTTTTTTTTTTAATTTATATTTCGAGTGAAAAAGAGTTTGTTGTGGCTAGACGGATCTTCATCATCATTTTTTGTTTCCTTGAATTATGTTACTTGATGAAGTTGCAAAAAACATTGATGTTCTTTACTGTGAGTAAACATGCATACAACGTCATTCACTCCACTCAACTCAAGTACTTTACTGTGAGTAAACATGAATATGCTCAACATTTTTTTTTCGTCATCAACAACAAAATAGACTAATGAACATTCTGTAAACTAAACTAGCAATTTTGCATCCATGTGAAGAACGAAAGGCAGTTGTCTCCTAACACTACGTGCAAGGCTGTTTGTCTTTAAATTCAACGTTCTGAAGATATAAGCCTCGTTCGTTTCATGACCTCTGCGTCTAGCGTCAGTGGCAAGAAAACGTAATGCGACGGAGAAAAAAATAATAGAATCAAAAGTTGAGTTGGTCACAAGTGAACTACAGAGACATAAAAGTGAAACGCCGGTGACGCCATTAATTTCAGCGTCTATTTCACTCATTACTACTTGCCGCTGCGACTGGAAAATAAGTTAGAGCTTAACTTTCACCGATGTTTTGTTGCCGTAATGAAAGGTTAATTTTTTATCGCTGACGCTGCGTCCAGCGGTCATGAAACAAACAGGAGTATCGATGACTTTCGAGCTGTGAAAACTTTCTCTGAAATTCTTTATATCTTCCAAGTAACTGGCAATTCTTCTGGATCAAAAACCATCTTCACCAATTGATAGCTATCCGTTGCAAATATGACTGAAACTAACGTAAATTCCCCATACATTCCATTTCCCAAATAAGCGCCTCTACTTCCTAGTGGAGTGGCGAAAGACTAGCCCTAGTATTCCTCTCTCCCAATAATCCGTCGAAAACCTCCAATGTACTATACCCACCTTGACCCCAATAGCTTTCATTAACTTTCTATGATCAATCTGTGAAACACCATCTACCCAATATAGAAGGTAGTGTTGTCCTTTCTATCGCCCTAATTTGGGTATCCATTTGCTTGAGAGAATTTTCTGCCTCCGCCCAAAGTAAAGACTTTGTTTCCGCCAACTTTAGAGTTTCTATGGGGTCAACATTCATATTGATAAAGACTTTACTGTTACGACCTTTGAAAATGTACCATAAAATTTAAACTGATGATCTTCTATTTACGGAGATACTTTCCAAAACAGATGATCCATATTTGCAAAAAGTGATTGGGTAGGCAAACGAGCTGGATTTGATGGGATCCAGGAGAGTGCCCAAACTTGAATCGCTGGTGGACATTCAAAAAACGCATGGTTAACTGATTTTTCGGTTGCTCCACAACTAGGACAACATATATCCCCTTGTATCCCTTTATCTTGCAGATTTTTCTTAACCGCAATACATCCTGATACTAATTGTCATAAGAAGTGCTTAATCTTCGGTAGACATCACATTTTCCAGCAAAACGCTTTTAGTAGAACGATCGTAGATCCGTACTCTGGCAATGATTTTTTTCTGTCGAGATAAATTCGTTCCACTTGATATATTAAGTTACTATCATATCTTAAATATGTGAATTTGAATAAATGAACTCATGTAATATTTAGTTTGTTATAATGATGTATTCTTACAAGTTTAATCATTTTATCAAAATAACTTTGGTAATGACACATTAACAAATTAAAACAAAAAAAATCATTT
Organism: Moricandia arvensis; assembly: GCA_905132765.1. Lineage (NCBI taxonomy): Eukaryota > Viridiplantae > Streptophyta > Magnoliopsida > Brassicales > Brassicaceae > Moricandia > Moricandia arvensis. Next base: position 133,027 of record CAJHQP010000838.1, on the reverse strand, counting down.
GTCAAATAACATTTAAAAGATCCTACTATATATTAATTGAAAATTCATTTAAGTGACTTTTACTTAGGTGTCACTCATATGGAGTTTAGAATTAATTCTCTTAATTTGATTGGTTGTTGGTAATTGAATTTTCATTTATATTATTATTATTTTTTTTAAAAATAAACATAAAATTACCTAATCTAATCTATGTTACCAAACAAACAATTAAACATCTTAGATATAGTTGAGCTAACATAAATTATTTATAGAAACAATTAAACATTATAAATTACATAATATAATTCAGAATATACATATGATACTACATAAACAATTATATAAACGGTTTTAAATATGTTTACTAGATTTTGATCCGCGCTTTCAAAGTGCGGGATAATTTTTCGATGAACACTTTATATAATCGCATTTTCTCTTTATTTAAATTACGCCTAGGAATAAAATCCATAACCCTCATACTGTTCCAACTGTGTGTCTAGATGATTTTTAGGGGTTCTTTTCAGACCCCTCCAAACCATTATCCTTACTTGAACTACTTCTGACTTTGTTTGATTCACTGTGACGAAGATGCTTGTGATGTCTATTTTACCCATAAGAAGGAAAATGCGATGAAGAACCATGACGTTTCCTTGGTGATCCCTACGAAGAAGCTCAATCTTTTTGTTTAGTATACCAAAAGCTGCTCCAACTCGCGAAACCTTCTTTCTTGTTGATGCACCTTTTGATTTTCTACCTTTTGTAATAGTAGAGACGCTCGGGCAGCAAGAACATAAGATTCTCCTGCATCCATCGCTTCCAATTCCTCTACAAGCAAATCATCGCATTGATCATCAAGCTCCATTCTCTTATCTTGTTGAGCAATTGCCATACTACTGGAACCATCAATGTCCATACCCTGTAATGCTCCAATAATTTGAGGCAAAGCATGAGAAGGCTTTTCTAATTCTTTCCCTATAGGAGAGAAAGTTATTGATCTTGCAACTCTTTTATCACGTATGGTGACATTGTCATCATGAACAAGAGCAAGGCGTGAGGGTGTAACAATCGTACTGGCCAGTCTCTTACCACTGCTCTTCCTATCCATATACGTTATATCCTCCTTCTCCACTACCATAACTACCTGCGCCGACATGAGAAAATCCTCAGCGAAACCAATATTTGTTGATTTTCTGTACCAGTCAGTTGATTGCCAGAATTATAGGCTCTAGTATCCTCCATTCTAGGATGTTTCTCACGCCAAGTTTGGGTCTTGCAATGCTCATATGGATTGAAGCGACACCGTGCATCAGAGGGCCTAGACCTCATTTGAGAATCTTCTGAATGACTCCAAGCTCTATCCGTTTGAGGATCATGTGTTATCTCTCTGTCACAGCGATGATAAGAAGAAGTCTCTGAATTTCTGACAGTGGCATTATCGCAATACCCTCTACGATACTGGATCAACAATTATCATCATGCCTAGAGTTATGGCAGAGAAGCTAAGCCTGAAAGTAGAGCCTTATAGTGATTCATTCACCTTTGTGGATTGCTCCAAAGCGAATTCATAAGGGATAGCCAGAGACGTTCCAATGCAGATTTGGAACGCCGTAGTCCCAGTAGACTTCCATGTGATGGATATAAAGATTGACTGGAACTCTTCCTTATTCCTTGGAAGAGAATTCATGGCCACAATGGAAGTTATCTGCGACATGATTACAAACAGGTTGTATCTATCCTTGATTGATCCAAACAACTTTTATGAACGTATTAAAGTCAAGAACAAGGCTTCTCTGATAGGTTTGGGTGATGATCCAGGCTTGATTGCTACATGCTTCTGCAATTACAATCAAGATGACGAGCTTGCAAACACAACTTCAATCGACACCCAGCCCTTGGTATCGGTTGATGGTAGCTACACCCAAACCTGCACGAAGCCCACCCTTCAGCATCAATCAACACACAACCTCTAACATCGGTCGACGGTTATGCCACATATCAGAACGACGAAGACAGTCAAGAAGACATAGTCTACATTGGGCAGTAATATCGTGAAATGACACCAGAAACAATAACCCAGACCACCATGCTTCCTACTTTGAAGAAGAAGCACTCGAGTACCATGCTTTTGCACTGGAAGAGGCTGGAAATTTCAGAAGATCCTATGAATCCTGGAATGCAACATCGATCGATAATGACTTAATACCATCGATCGACGATAATGCGACTGGATACGATGACGATTATGGTTATCTCAGACCAGATGAGTTTGGAATTATGAGGGATCCAGATGGATATGCACGAGCAATGGATGGAAGGATTCTCAATGTGTCCCAGGACGATATCGCAGACATATTGGATATGGCAAACGGATCAGGGAATCTCTTCAGAAAACAAACATCGATTAGGGCAGTCAGTTCAGCATCGACCGACGGCAACACTTGGCCATCGATCGACAGTCATCACGCAGCATTTAGGAAGAGACTGGTAACAGAGGAGTTATTACAAGACAAGCTTGATGGAGTTTACCTTTCTCAAGACTTGATGAGGGACAATATCTACCAGAGTTCAAAAGATTTTTCAGAGCCCATAGATGCCATGCTTAACATGTTGATGGGATGCATTCAAGCACTCGAAGAAAGCATGAGCAGAAATGGCGATTTCTCAGAGAAGGATGGACAGCCAGAGAACCAGAGCAGATGACGTTGTGAGAGGCTTCATCAGTGCATGGTTTGAGACGAGCAGAGAGTATGTGGAGACTTGCTTTCCACATTGGTTTGATGAACCAACTTCCTAGTCCAGAAGTCTAAACGTCAAACTTAAGACTATAACCAAACGCTGAGTGGGAGGCAACCCACTGTTTAGTAAGTTTTATTTTTAGTTATTTAGTTATTAATTATGTTTTTTTCTTAATTACTTTAGGTTTTCAAATGAGAAGTAGAAAAATTCAAAACAACCATCGATCGACACCAACACCTCACCTTTGTTTGACGGTTTGGATGGTTCACCATCGGTCGACATTCAACCCTCACCATCGGTCGATACTCTTTATGGAGTCTGGTAATATCGATTTTTCTCTACATTTTACTTATGCTTTAGTTTTTATTAACCAAACCCGGCGGGATATATCACTGGAGACAATGTTATTTAAGTCTGGGAGAGGTTTACTGATGCTTTTATCAATTTTAGCTTTTATTTATTAAGTTTTTCAAATAGTTTTTATAGAGTCAAGAAGAAGATTATGATTAGAACTTATTTATTGACTAACTACACTATAGCACCTTTCTTAGACACGTTTATTGTAGAGATTACTAGAGATGCCAAAGTGGATGATCCCGCCATTAGACAACTCTTGCTAAGTAAGTTTGAAGGAACCAAAGCTGATCTCCAACCTAATACCGACTTATTTGCTTGCTTTGGGGCTTGGTATAAACCAGGTCGGATTCCTTCTATAAGTTTGCAAGGTACTAGTCTGTGTATTTCTGATTTCTCTTCTTTTTCTCTCTTCTGATTTAAGATGATTTCCTGAGATGCAGATGGGTAATTACGTTATCGATGACCCCATTATTCTATGTAAAGGAATGATCACACATGGTTGGAAGCAAGAGGTAGGTACATTACCAATGACCCCACTATTCACCTACAACTTTTTTCAAAAAAGAAAAATCGAAAATGGGATGGCAAGATGGACTGTATCAGCATCATTGTCCATTGAGTTTGAGATCCAAAAAGATTTAGAGAGAGAAGAAGGAAGAAAAGGATCAGGAAAAACTTTATACATATACATGCAGGTTTGCAGGAGTTGAGTACAAGTGTCATTTGATTGATACTCCCAAGGTAAAACCTGCACTTTATATTTATGCAAGGAAATGACATCAGTAGAGGGGTGATTCAAATTAGTATTTGTTGAGTTGCTGGTAAAATAGATTTGGTTGGTATACTAGCATATTGCATTTAAAGTTTCTCTTTGATTAGCATTATTTGATGTGGCTGCAATATAGTAGGAGTGAAAGTTATGCTTATGTATTATGTGAGTCCCCGCTTTTCAAACATCTTTCACATGATACCTTTGTTTTACTTGAGGACAAGCAAAAGGTTAAGTCTCGGAGAGTTGATATACCTTGTTATTTACCAGTTTTATATCATCCTTTGGAGCCTATTTGGAGTCTACTATGTGTGTTTAGATTGTGTTTTAGAGTCTTTTTAGGTCAATGTACGTTTTGGAGCACTAAGGAGATAATGGAGCTTGTTAGAGCATTCAGAGGAGATATCTAATAGTTGTTCACGATCAGCTAAATTCGAGTCGAAGTCAAGCATGACCATCGATCGATGGAGCACCCTTGATGTCGATCGACGGCCTACTCGCAGAAGTATTGGCCGACTTTAAGCTCAAGTCAAAAGAAATTACGAGAATGCCCCTGAACGAGTTTTGACCTAGTTTATAAAGGTTATGCCATTTTAGGAAAAGAAAACACAGATTAGACGAAAATATTATTTACAGCTTTTAGTTTTCTTAGTAGTTTAGGGGAGAACATCTGAACTCCTTCAGATATTTGTATTGGAACCCCATTATTTATTCTATGCATTATAATATTCAGTCTATCATGCTTTCTATGATTATGTCTGAATAATTCTCCAGTTAGATTTAGGGTTTATAATTGTATTGATGAATTAGCCCAAAATAAGATTGCTAGGATGAAGAAATATCAATCTTTGGAATTGTGTTTAATGCTTGTGTTCTAGGGTAGCTAACAAGAAACATGAACTTAGGACATAGACAACTACGAGAGTATGTTCTGTTCCAGAATTGATTCCATTGAACTAGATTGTTAGATACATGCGAGAGCTGGTTTAATTAATCTAGCGGAAAAACTTCATGTCTGATAGCGTCGATCGACACTCAGCCTTAGCCGTCGATCGACGGTCTACTCCTCTGTTCGCATACGAGAGTTTGAACAAGTGGGGGTCAGACGAGTAAATTAATGTCCTCGCATATTAATAATTTCATGCATCATATCCACTATAATTCACTTGCCTGACATCGTAGATCTATCGTTTTCTATATTTGAATCAACTTTACTTATTTAAAAATTTTCTTTTCGAATAAAATTCATACTTATAGCTTATCTAGCTTAGCCATTAGGAATACATAAATATATTTTTGCCCTCGCTCTCTGTGGATTCGATCCCTAAGTACTAAAATGAGACATCTCTTGGCAAGAGTAGTTCGTAGGGTTAATTTGATAGATTGCATGCCTTAAAATAAACCTTAACCAACACGGTGTCAGTTTCTCATACATATCCGGGAGAACTTTCATGAGCTCTTTTGTGGTCTTCTCCTTCTCAACGTTGTGACAAATGTTTTTCGATAGTGTTAACCTTATAACACCTATAACTTGTATGTCAAGGAGCTCCCACTCGTCCTGATCCATCTTCTCAAGCTTCTTGCTCATCTGTTGATGGAGTTTCTTTCCGTACAGATAATGTTCAATTTGCATTCTGCAAAATGCATCATTGGTACCATCAAACTTCCCCATATTGTGTGTTAAACCTTCTTCGCCTCCCATCGTTTCTGAAACCACCGTGTTTAAAACACCTCCATCGACAAACCGATGTTACAGACAAAAATCACTATTCATGAAATCACTATTCATGTGAATAGTAACCCAACAACAAATTTTATCGGTCACCGTAACTCAAGTTCAGATACCAGGTTTTAGGAAATACAAGTCAAATTTTTGCGGGAAACCAAAATTTATGGGAATGGGAAGACACACACAAAATTGTTAACGGTCGGCCACTCTTGCCTGCTTCCCGGACCTACTACATATATTTTATTATCAACCCAAAAAAATTTACAATGCTCTAAACTCACACCGATCCCAAATACACTCAAGAAATTACTCTTACTTTCTTACAGGGAAAGAATTATCCCTCTCTCACGAGCTTCTTCTTCTCTTCTTGTTTCTCTTTTGTTTTGGGATGGATAGCAACAACAAGATGCAACATGTATTTATAGGAAGGAGTGAGGCTTGGTAAAGCTCAAAATTGTTGACAAATCTTTCACCTACCAAACCGTCCTTTTTGATTTTTCAATTGCGACCACCGTCACATCGTTCACAATCACCGCCCAACATTGTAAATGTGTTTTAACATGATCTTAATGATTATTTATTCACCTCCTAGATATTGAACTTTTTTGTAAAACACCAGAGGTTTTCTAAAATCTACATCAATCAAAAGCCAGCCAGCCGACAGGTCCACAATATCAATATGTCCAAGCTTTCGTCCAATATTTTCAAATTCTTAAATGTCCACAAGTGTAAAGGAATGCATGTAATCTCCACGCAAAAGGGAACTATTCATGGGTAGTCGTCATGAAAAACTGGTACCCAACGCACCAAGACAAACATACAAAAGTTGTAGTGGAAAGGTCCTTGTTGTAGGACTGCTTAGAGATCGTCTTCAGATGTGAAGTTAAACAGAAACTTCCCATTTCGAAGGTCATTCACTGTAATTTTTTCTTGTATCTCCCACTGGGTCGGCATGAATTTGACCAACTTTTCAACATTTTGCTTCTTTGAATTAAGAATCGTTCCAATCAGGGACATATGTTATTCTCGGATTGTATGGCCATCATCTTGATCCACCAGCTGGACCGGCTCATCTTTATCCTCATACCTTTCCTTTTAACATCTTCCTTATGAATATATCTCAGACGATTCATAGATACCATACAATGATATGGGTCATCCTTAGAACAAAGAGAGTTATTACTCTGTTAACAGGGAGGATTCAGATCGCTAACCACCAGCTTCGAACGATACCTTGATGATGAAGGATGGAGAAGTCGACGGTAAAATATGGAAACCTATCAGAAACAAACGAGACAAAATGAGAGTCTGGTGATCTAACGTCAAAGAACGTTTAGATCAATTGAAGATCAAACTAAGAAGCCGCCATGATCAGTCGCTCTAGGAAACGCCTCTAGGGTTTTCAAGCCCATTTCTATTAGTTAATCAAATGATGTACTGCCATTAATACTTAGTCATGTGGGTAATAACTAATAATATCATATACTTTCTAATCTTTATATGAATCAAATTTTCTAATGTTGTTCATCAAATAAATTTAAATCATTTAGATGTTTTAGTCATTTACTTTCTAACAAGTTGGCATCCAAGTCCACTGTAACAAGACTATTGGAACCACTAATAGTTAAATAAGCCTAGGTGATGAGGTTTTGACCTATTGTATGTCAAAAGTAATTAGACATTATTAAATATTGGACCAATGATTTAATACGATAATTACACAAAAGTCTTTGTCCCCATTATATATCTACCTTGTTCTACCACTAACATAATATAATATATTGAAAATATTCCAAACTATTCAAAAGATTATCAATATTTCATTGGCTGAGCTCTTGGTCATACCTAACTATGCATTTTCTTGTGTTGTACAGTTCGGTTGTTGCAAACCACCAACCGTGTGTGGCTACAACTTCGTTAACCCGACACTGTGGCTAAACCCAACCAACATGGCTGCAGATGCAGATTGTTACCTATGGAGCAACGATCAAAGACAGCTCTGTTACAAATTGCAACTCTCGCCAAGCTGGAGTTTTGGGACCCCTTAGAAAAGATTGGCGTAAAGCAAATCTCATAATTATCATCACTGTCGTTGTTCTCATTTGGGTATATGTTATTGCATGTAAACCACGTGTACGTGGTCGGGTGATCATGACATTCCGTGGATCCCTAAAAAGATCCGAATTCGAATCTGCACTACCACAGATTTTCACGCGCGTGGCCACCCGGGTTTTTCGCATTCTCTCTCCGGAGAATGGTTTACCATTATATATATATATATATATTATTGCATGTAGTGTGTTTAGGAATGCTCAGACTAAGGATCTCTTTCGCAAATACAAACATGGTTGAGTCTAAAGTGTGCATGTGGATAGATTTGTAGTCGTTGAGATTGGAGTATTCGAAAATAGCTTGTGATATATATTATTATTTTGTGTTCCAAAAAAGCATGGCTTTTATGTTTATATTAGATTGCTTGTGAAGAAATAAAAGATAATTGAACCAATTTGTACAGTCAAGTTAATCCCATTGTTAATAGGAGTGTGCAAACCTGTAAAGCTCTTTAACTAAGTAAACACTTGAAGATTTTATTGATTATCATTTTTCACTTATACAAAATCTAGAGAATTTAGCCATGAACATCTACTCTCTTGAGTATCTCTTTTCTAAAGCTTGTTTCCATCCTGCAATATCAACATGCAAAAATCTTGTCAGCTTCTCTATACACATAATACAAGGAAATAATGCATAGGTATAAAAAAAATTGTTAAGTTTCTACTCGTGTCTTCTATTTGAAATATTGAGTGTGACTGGTAAGTAAAATGAAGTAAAATAAATCGTGAAACTAGATTAAATAAATAGAAATATGAGAGAAAGAGAAAAGAATGTAGAGTAAAAGAAATTATTCTACCAAAATCTAGATTCTGGAGTAAAAATGAATTTGCATTTTCCTCATATTCAATAGTACCTAGAATAAACATGAAAACATGAAAATTTCCCTAGAGTAAACATGAAAAGTAATATTTTCATTGTTGGTAAAGTTTAAATGAAATATGGAGTAAATTAAAGTTTAGAGTAAATGTTTACTGTGAAATGAGTATGACCAACCAGTCACATTTGTACGCCAAACATGTGTGATAAAAACAGTATATAATAGTTTAATATCTAAACATAGACGCAAGTACAAATAAATAATTACTGTGGTGATGGCGATGGCGATGGCGATGGCGATGGCGATGGTTATGGTGATGGTGATGGTGATGGTGATGGTGATGGCGATGGTGATGGCGATGGTGATGGCAATGGAGCACTAGGTGATAGGCCGCATGTTTCGTTTAGAGTTAGGTAGAGAGATTTTCTATCAGTAAGATGCTGGCCTTGTGGGGTCTTGAAGATAATGCACATTAAAACACACTCGCAGAGACAATATCTTCTCACAGAAGGATCCTTGTGACGGCACTTTTTCAAGCAGTCAAATAAACATACACTTCCTTCTACTTCTCGTTCCATGGTAGCTATCACCAACACTACCATCATCATCACCACACTCCACTTCGTCATCCCTTTCTCTCTTTAACGGTTCCTTGTGTTTTGTTTATAATAGATTTGACTACTATGTTTACCTCAAAACCAATTTTATATACGTATGAAATTAATAACCAAAACTTGGATTTATTGTATACTAGGGATTTGCCCGGGCTACGCCCGGGATTTTTTTCTAAAATTTTAATTATTTTCTATTACAGTTTTTATTTGAATATATATTTAAATATATACCTTAGAATTATTATAAATTTAGACCTATTTATGATAAATATTTTTGTAAAATAAATTTGAAATGTTGTAACTCATAGTTTGTTGTGTGTGTGTTTTTCCAAATTAAAGATGTAATGTGTATGAGTTAGAAAATAAGTAAACCTTAGTTTTGATCTAAAATCTTTTATTTTTGACGACAATCTGGGAGGTGGTTGCCTGGTTGGACTGATGGTGGCTGAGTGATGTTGCAACTGGCCTTGCTTAACATATCGATTTGAAGCGATTTTTTTTCTACAATTTTAATTATTTTCTATTACAGTTTTTATTTGAATATATATTTAAATATATACCTTAGAATTATTATAAATTTAGACCTATTTATATTAAATATTTTTGTCTAATAAATTTGAAATGTTGTAACTCATAGTTTGTTGTGTGTGTTTTTTTTTCCAAATTATAGATGTAATGGGTATGAGTTAGAAAATAAGTAAACTTAGTTTTGATCTAAAATCTTTTATTTTTGACGACAATCTGGGAGGTGGTTGTCTGGTTGGACTAATGGTGGCCGAGTGATGTTGCAACTGGCCGTGCTTAACATACCGATTCGAAGCTCCAGTTTATACTCTAATGGAACTCTCATTCTAGGATGTTATTAATTAAGAACATGTTTTGTACTATGTGTTTTTAGTGGTAGAATTAGGTGGTTTAAAAGACGATTTATTTCGAGTCTTAAAATGAATTTGTTCTCTTAGTGGTGAAAAATGCAATGCCATATCGATTGGATAGCATATGATCCGATTCAGTAATCTTAAGTGATATTAGATTTCGGTATTGGATGTGGGTTTAAAACTATTGAAGTTGTAATACCGGTTCTATAAATTGGTTAATGAAAGTTGTTGTTTGAGTACAAAAAAAGATGCAATTAAAAGTGATTCGGTACTCGGTAGTAAGTGGACACTTTATTTAAAGTTAAAAGTAAAAACACTACCTAGAAAAATACCAAAAAATAAGAATCTTATGACAAGCTTTGTGTGCCCCCACAATTCAAGCTGGAAGGCAAGCAAGTAGATTTTATAGTTTTTTTAATTTTTCCAACTTATTAGGAGAGATTTTACGAAACATGAGTGATAAAAAATAATCCTACAATATAAAACTTCTGAATCACAGTCACATAAACAGAGGAAACAAAAGACAAAGCTAGAAAGAAGAAACACTAATACATGAGGTTTTTCTCCTACTATACATAAACACCAAAAGTCATCATCGTCAAACACAAGTAACATCTTGAGATGAATCAAAAGTTGGGAGAAAAATAACGCATTTGTAACTTAAGAGATAAAATAGCATCCTTTGAATTACTCAGGCCTTGGGAGGGTTATTCGAATTAGCAAATTTTCTCTTGAGGACAATGACCCAAGTTACAGCTTCCAATAGCAAAGTGATGCCTCCCAAAGTCGTAATAACAGCGATATAAGCGGTCTTGTAAGTATGCTCTGGGTTCAAGATGCTAAGACCTTTGAAAACATTGATGATTCCAAGGATAAGGATAGAGTATCCAACTCCATGGTGGTAAATATTTCAAAAGAATCTCAACTTGTGGTCCTTCCGTGGCCACAACAGCATTGCAAACATCTTTATAAAAACACAAACACAGTTGAACAACAGAACAGAACACATCTTTTTCTATTGGCCCAGGTGCAGTGTTTCCGCACAATTGAATCTAATCATTGGTTTACCTGAAGCGTGGCCATAGCGAAGAGAGCAATGCCGATGCTCCGATGACTGTTGAACTGAATTTCTTTAGACTCGGAACCGAGCTTGAGTCCGATGGCCCATCCGGCCACACCGATGACGTAAGCATAGAACTGAATCCTTTAGTTTCCAGCACCGCTGCCGGAGGCAGATACTCCTGTAGTGGCGCCCTCAAATCGAGCGATCCAAGGGCGTTAAGATTCAGAATCTTGAAATCGTGTGGCTGTATCCTCCCGTTAGGTGACACTCCAAGGTCCAACATGCCAAACCTGGTTTACCTTCTCCGCTAAATCTGCCGGAACTTTAACCTTCGCGAAGATTCTTAAAGTTTTGGCCGCCTCCTACTTATGGAGAAGAAATCGTAAAGGCAATCGACGATCACAAAACCTGGAACTTCGGTCGGTAGACGCTTGAAGCGGCAAAGGCAAAGTGACGAAGAAACCAATGTCAACTCTGGGCCTCAAATGTCAATTAGAGCCCAAACAAAATTATAAATAAAAAACGCAAGCCCAAACGAAATTAAAGATAAAAACGCACCGTATAAGTTAAGTTGCCAGGTGGCATTTTTTCCCCCTGTGGAAAAAAAAAGCCAACTTTATTGTATAAGATTTAGGCGTTACGTTTTTTTTTTTTTACAAAATATTTAGGCGTTACGTTACGTTAGTCTTCTATTGTACCGCCATTTGTTCGTTACTTCTTGGAATATTATGAAAGGTGTCGTCTTTTCTTTGTTTTACTTAAATTGGAGAATCCACTTACAAGACAAATCAGCAAAAGATCGAGTTCCAAAAGGGGTGAATTTCAAGTTTACCACTTTTGTTATACTATTTTTCATTTTTACTTTCATTTTTACTTTCATTAAAGAGATATTTTTAAAAATATTATTTTTTAATAGGTAAATTTTTTTTAAAATTAATTAGAATTCTAAATTTTACATTTCTAAATCCTACTCCCACCCTATACCACCCCTTAACTCTAAACCCTAAGTATTAGATTAATTAAAAGTGTGTTTTTTCTTTTAAAAAACAAGGGTAAAAATGATTAAAGTATTTTTGAAAAGTAATATAAGAAAAATGATATTTTTGACAATTTCCTTTCCAAAAGTGATATTTAATCTATTAATTCAAAGTCCTACTTTTTATTTACTACAGACAACTCTTATTTGGACCATCATATTAATTTTAATATTACATTAATCAATCAAATCTATAAAAATATCTGTTGAGAAAAATAGATTAAATTTTATTTTTAGTTATAATAAATTCTATTGAGAAAAATCAAACACAATCTTACTACAAAAATTTAAATATTTCTTATAGAATAATGCAATAATTAACTTTTTTTACAACAGTAAGAATAGAACGAGCCTAGACCTAATTTGGAACCATGCTAGAAGCCCAAATTGGAATCAATGATCCAACATGATAAATAGCTGAAAGAGAACTTCTAGCACCGCGTGCAAGTTTATCCGCCAACATATTTTGTGTTCTTGGGATATATTGAAGAGTAAACTGGAGAAATAGACTCTCACATCTTCTAATTTCTTCTAAAAGAGGAGAAAAAGCTGGTCATTCCGTCGGTGTAGACACCATCTTCAGACATTGAGAACAGTCTGTTGCAATAATTAATTTTGTAATTAGTTATATAATATTATTATACATTAATATTAGTTAATATTTTCTTATAAAAAAACCCATGATATTTTTATAAATTTCATAATTATAGTCTATAATATATTAAAATAGAAATACTATATGAATTACATAAAAATTATGTAAAATTGATAACTAAAAATACTTTAATTTAAATAAATTAATAAATAAACAAACATTCATAGTTAAAAAGGGTTAAAATTCATAAAATATGTAAATTTTTATACAAAATATGTTAGAATATGTTCACATTTTATTTATACAAGTATATCTTATTTTAATTTAATGTAAAACTCACAACAATATATTCTGTAAAATGATTATATACAAAATATAATATTATCTAACTAAATTTTAGTTCATGTGTTACTTACAAAGTAGGATATTAATAAATTTTAATAATTAAAAATATATTAATAAAAAATATATTTTAATTACAAATTTAATTATTTAATTATAACACAATCTATTGAGAAATATAAAAAAATATTACAAAAAATTCAAATATTTTTAATAAAATAACGTATTAATTTAGTAACAAGAAAATCAAAATCATATAATCTTTCAAACTCAAAACTATTTATGTACTTTTAAACCAAATATACAATTTTGAAATAAATTTTCTAAACTCAAAGTGAAAATATTCCAAATCTTATAAAAGATAAAATCATAGATGCTAAAGTGTAATTTTTTAATTGTAAACGGAAAAACAAATACTATTTTAAAAATCAAAGTAATATAATATTTTGAAATCTTAATTTAATAACAAAAAATTAGGGAACTTAACACTATAACATCCACAATTTCTTAAATCGATAAAATTTACTAAAATAATATCATAGATGCTAATATATATAAAACTTACCAAAATAATATGGTTAAATTAATTAAACAAAATATATTCTGTTTATAAAATCCTGTTATATACTCAGATTCTAGATGTTAAAGTTAATTTTTAAACACAACATACAGTGACAAAAAATAAAAACATGAAAATATAAATTACCCTAAATAAATATTATATCTATAGTATAACTAAATAAATTTTAAAATTTTATTATATGTAACTGTAGAAAGTATATTAAAAAGATATTTTAAAAGATATTTTCTATTTGATTATTTAAGATTATGAATTTATTGCATATTATTATGTATAAAATGCATAAAGCAAATCATTATATATTAATAATGTTAAAAATCAAAGCCAAAAGTATAAAACAATTTATTATATATTAATAATGCTAAATAAAAAACCTAAACAATAAGGTTATAAAGTAAAATTTAAATTATATATTAAAAAATTTTACGATAGTATCAAATGTATACATTTATAAATGAAAAATATATCCGCACGAATGTGCGAATCAAACTCTATTATTGTTTTAGAACAGAATCATGATTTTACTCCATATAAAGTGAAACTTTAGTAAATTTGGTGATCAACAGAAAAAAAAAGAGAGAGAAGAGATTTTAGTTTTGCTTAAAGTCGGCACTTGCCCGAGTCTAATTATATTGTCGATCATGGATGCTCAATAAAATATTAATTTTGATTTCCAAAATTTAAAGAACTTACATGCAAGTGTAAAAGTTTCAAACTATTAAGAGTTATAACATTTCACTAAAAATGTTTATAAAGCTTAAATTTTAGGAGTTGACAATCCGTTAAATAACAATGTCACATTATCGAGAAAGTCATTAATCAATCTATATAGACAAATAATAGGGATGTTGTTCAGATTCAGACATATAAAAACTGTAAGTTTCAAACTAAAAAAATGTTAATCACTAGCAACAAAGAGTTATCCTTTGTTTGGGCTTTCTAAGAGCAACAAAGACTTATCCATTGCAACCAGTCCGTTTTGGTTTCCTCTCGATAGGTTTTGTTTTAGTCTCTAGTAGTTCATGTTGTTTTGTTTTGGTTCCAGACGTTTTCTATATAATTTGAGGACTTGAGTCTTTAGCTCTAGCATATGATTTTATGAAACCAGTCATGGGGTATAGCTGTTAGAGTTGATTGAGCAGTTCTCATTTCTCAAAGATTCCTAATCATTTGGTTGATTGGGAAAAGCGGAAAGGGTAACCTAACACCTGGTGGTTCTGTCCACCACTCAATCTCACTCTCAATGACGAGCGTCAGCTCCGATACTTCCGCATCGTGTGGACATTGTCGTCAATTCCTCCAAGAAATGGGAGTATCTTGCCACACAGATTGTGTACATCGAGAGTTTCGCTGGTGGATTGTGACAGGAGAGTGTACAGAGGATGGTACATGGAATCCACCATCATCGGAGCTGTGATGGTGGAGAAAAAAGACGCGGTGGTGCGTCAAGAGCACACGGCAAAGTTGCTTCTACAGACGATACCAAAATGCGATTCCAATGTCTTCCATTGCCATTGAATTTTGGAATATTGAAAAGAACAAACCAAAATAAAAGGAAATTTAATTCGTAATATTATTGGTATCTCGGAAAAATAATTATTTGGACTTTTTTTTGCAACAATAACTAAAAACTACGAAAAAATTCCTACCGGTTTGGAAAGCCAAACCAGAGAAAAAGAATCGACATAAAAGATAGCAGAATGAAACCTTCTTGCACCTTGTGCAAGCTTGTCTGCGATCAAATTTTGTTCTCTTGGAATATATCTTATCTTGAAAGTGGAGAAGTAAGTCTTATTGCGTAGAAATTCCGCCATGTGAGTAGTAAAGCTGGTCATTCTTCAGGTGTCGACACCATCTTCACCAATTGAGAAAAATCTATTTGCAAAAACTACATCTGAGTATTAAGGTCTTCATACAATCCATAGCCCAAATCAGAGCTTCACATTCTGCATGTAAAGGTAAGAGACTTCGCCGGAGCTTCATCGCGCCCATCATCTTGTCTTCAGAGTCTATGGTTTTGCAGTACCAACCCTGGCCTGTGTACTCATCATGCTTCCTCCTTGAACCATCAACATAATAAAGTCTAGTGTGTTCTAAGGGTTGCTAATCAGCCCCCTGAACGGATTTGGTCATCATGGTGTGGCTCCAAATTTTGCACCTCTATCCACAGAGTACCTTCCACTTTAGCAAAACGAAGAATTTTCTGGAGATTTCCAATTTTATTCGTGTAGATTTTTCCATTTCTATTCTTCCATATATACCATAGAATTCAAGGAAAGTAACTAATATCGTAATCCCTTGGTAGCCTCCAAAAAGGATAGTCCATATTAGTGAAGATTGAAGATGACGGAAAAATTCATGGGGGGGGGGGGAAGGGATCCTTGACAGGGCCCATGCGTGTAAGGCGGGTGGACAGTCAAAGAGAACATGGTTAGTAGTCTCCTCCTCAGCCCCACAGATACCACACCGTGAATCAAGTTAATCCCTCAGGCCTTCATATTTTGTAAAACTGGGAGGGTGTCCGTTTAAATTTGCCATAGAAAGTGCCTCAATTTCGGCGAGCACTTTAGCTTCCAACTAAATGCCAGTAATGGTTTTGTATCCAGTCCATAGAAAACCAGTTTTGTACCCTTATCTGGATATAATGATTCTGTTTTATACCTTGATTTAACTGAATACTTACCGGAATCCGTAAACATCCACCCACACAAATCTGGTCGGCGAGTCCTGCTAATCGCCAAACCTTTGATAATCATTGCATTAAGCAAATGTATATTCCAAGACAGATCAACCGGATTGATAAGGTGTTCCACCTTAAGACGAGGATCTAAAAACTGAAACTGATTTTTTGGTAATGCTGATCTCGGGCGAGGAGCTGGGATACAAGGATCATTTCATACCAAAATGGATTGACATGTTTCCACCCTTTTCATTAGCCCTTTGTTAACAAGAGATCTAGCGGAGCATATACTTCTCCATCCATACTAGGAGGAGTAAGATTTATGATGATCCCAAGGATCGATATTCCGATAATATATTCCTTTAGTGGGGGTTATTGGTTCTTGCATTTTAATGGATTTGGAAATCTAAATTAAATCAAGTGTTATTGGTTCCATGATTTTAAAATTCATATTGAAATCATGTGTTATTGGTTTCATGATTTATAAATTCTAATTTAAATCAGGTGTTATTCAATCATCCGGATTTACTAATGGATTTGATTTCATAATGAATTTGCATGGATTTCTTTGTTAAAAATACAAAGACTCAAATCCGAGGGAAAACCTCCGGATTTGTAAATACAAATTAAAATTTATATGTTAGATTTAAAAATCAATATATTTTACATTGATTTGTAAATACTATATGGATTTCTAAGTACTATAAAGTACATGAACCAATAACGCCTCCTTAAAGACCTTTGAAAAGGACAATCTGGTTTATCAATTAATTGCCAAAATTGCTATACCAAAAATGCGGTATTAAAATCCTGGAGATCCCTAAAACTTAATCTGCTGTCGTCCTTAGGTTTACACACTTTATCCCATGAATACCAATGAATTCCTTTCTTATTTTCACTATTACTCAACCACAATTGGGACTTGAAAGTTGAAAGTGATGCGTCTGAAGTGAATGATGACACGTAAGATAATAAGAATTCTCCTTTTTCTTCATTTGTTTTTGTTATTTGTAATATGGATAATTATTGAGAAATATCTTAGGTTAAGAATAAAAAATATTCATTAAAATAGCGTCCAAAAGAAAAAATGATCAAAATAAATTGTTATTAAAGTTTAAATATATATTTATACCCATAGGGTTAACTAATCTAGACTTAAGTTTTAGAGTTACGAAGTGGAGTTTTGGAATTGAGTTTAATTTTTAAAAATCATAAATAAATATTACAATTTTCAAAATAAAGTGTCTATTTTGGTCATTTTTTAGAGTAATAGTGACAAAAAATTATTTGTGTTAAAAGTTTTAACTTAAATCTTTAATCTAATGTTGAGAAAAAAAAACTTTAATCTAATGCTATTAATATGTTAATATGTACTTTGTTAATTATTTTTAGATGATCACAATATAGTTTGTTAGTACTAATATGGTCTTGAATTGTTGTTATATCCTCTCTGAAATTTAAGTTTCGGCTATCACATCGCAAAAACATATATGTATATGTGAAGCAAAGCTCAAATCGACCAAATCTTACAAGTCTTAAAATGAATAAACGGTATTTTTTGTTTGTTTAGCTCAAATCAAATAGAAAAGGATCCAATCTTTACAAACGAACCAGTGTTAATTCAGTACAATGTGTCTAAATTGAATAAACCAAAAAAATGTGGAATAAACCGAAATCTCAAGTTTAACTACAAGTTACAACAGTCTTGGCAAGATTTTTTTTGTTCTCTAGCTAGTGTATCGTTTTGTAATTAGGTGACCAGTTCAGTGATAATTAAGACATATACTTAGAATCCCAAAGAATAAGTTTTGGACAGACTACATTTCATTTCATAATAAAAGCTTACACTCGATTGAAGGAGGAGATGTTCAGAGAGGTTAGAGCTGATTTATAAGAACGTTCCTTACACAAGAAAAAGGCAAACATAATTGTGCATATTTGATGCCTTTGCACATTTTAAAATTGTTGGACCAAAATTTCCAAGAGCAAGAGTGTAATTAAGATGGTCCACAAGCAACTCCTATTATGAGTGGTTATCAATGAGTCTAGGAATTATAGATTAGTGACAGACGGAAAATAGTACAGTTTTGTACAAGGTTTAGCTATAATTTTAAGGTTCATAGTCCAATTTTGTATTGTTTGAAATATTAAAAAAACTATGTTTAATAGTGGAAGCATACGAGTTCAAAGCAAAAATCAAACCACAAACAATACAATCAAGAGGGTTAAACCTGGGTCTATTAAAGACACATACTTAATCTTTGGGTGGGAGGTGCAACCCACAGATAGACCATTGATGTCTTGCATATTTTCATTATTTTGTCTATTCATCCATATGCATTTTTGATCATATAGACTAGGATTTAGCTATTTTTAGGTTGCATTTTGCATACATGAGTTCTTATCAAGTATGAGAGTATCCTTGGAGTCCTTGAAGATGGTTGGAGGCTTTTGGAGCTAAAATAGGAGTCAAAAGGTGATCATAGAACAAGCGGAGAAGAAGCTAGATGCCAGAGCGACCTCAGCACGTCGCTCCCACCCAGAGCGGCCTCCATAGCGAGGTACGAGGGTCGCTCGGCGTCGTGTTATTCTCAAGCAGATGGAAAGCCCTGGAGCAACCTCACCACAGCGACCTTGTCAAGTCGCTCCACACCAGAGCGACCTCCGGAGCGACGGCATGAGGTCGCTCGGCCTTCGAGACGCGAAGTGGGGCACTCGCAGCGACCCCTCCGGAGCGATATGATCGGGTCGCTGCGTGTTCTTGCTCAGACGAAACTCAGTTTATTTTAGGGACCTTTTGGTCATTTTGTTTCATGTTGGACATTTTCAAAACCTAAGTTAAGTACCTCTGTAAGCGCTCGGAGGCGGATTATCTTTGTTCTTGGAGAAAAACACAAAAACCTTCTAAGATCATTGTTTCATTGTTCTATTGATTCGTTCCTTGTTTATTCCATCACTCACATGATTAAGCTTGAATCCAATATGGGTTTAAGAGGAATCATGATGATTAGTGAGTAAATCACCATTGAATTCATGGGTTAGGGAGATTAAGGGTGATTAGGCTAGATCTAGGATGTTTTAGCGTAGATTTCTCTTGTTCCTTGCTAGTAGAGTAATCGTAACGCTACCTTTGAGTTGGCCACTCAAAGGTTGATCTCTAGGCATTTCCCACCCACAAGGTGTTTGATGAAATGTCTGAGTCAACTCTCCTAAGATTTTAACATTCTTTACCAGGGACACTTGTTGTTAAAGGTGTTAAAATGGCTAGTAGACTTATTCTTAATGATTACTTTCATAACATTCAACCGAAGACATTTGATGCTTGAGTTATGTTAGTAAATGAACATTCATCTAGACATAGAGCTTGTTTAGAATCGTGTCTAGGCTTAAGGTTAATAGTTTAATTGATCACTCGCCATCTTTAGTTCGAATCTTGATCACCCAAGTTCTAATCCCTATGCCCATGAGTTATCTTTTCTCTTTATCAAAGAAGTTATATTCATTTATCGCTTTTCTTATTCATAGTCATAGTTTAAAACCTCCCTCTATTCAATTGCACTTAGATTAAGCTAGTACTTGCATTCTCGGTGCTTTAGTCACTTAGATTAAGCTATTCAATGTTAAAACCTCTATTCAACATTGAGATTTAGTCACTTGCTTGAGACTAAGTCATTTTACTTTTATTTCATTACTGATTCTCTATCTTCATCTCTTTTTGATATTCCAGGTATATGAACTTGAGGAGCAAGGGCACAACAGACCTAGTTCCACAAGTTCCAGATATCAGAGCTTACGAAAGAGCAATCACAAGACAGAGAAGACAAGAAGAGCAACAAGCTCAGCCACAGGAGTTGGATATTGACATGGATCCACCACATGGAAACAACAATAACAACCCTCTACCACCAGGTGGTAACAATAGACCACAAGTGCCAGTTCACCAACCTAGACAAGCTCGCGCCATTGGAGCTTATGACCGTCCAAATGTCAATGGTCAAAGGTTAGGCATCCGCGCTCCTCCGGTGGAAGCCAACAACTTTGACGTCAAACCAGGACTCCTCAACGTGATTGAGAATAACAAGTATCATGGCTTGCCTGTAGAAGACCCATTTGATCACTTGGACAAGTTTGACAGTTATTGTGGTTTGTCAAAAACCAATGGTGGGTCCGAAGATACTTTCAAGCTCAAGCTTTTCCCGTTCTCTTTGGGGGATAAAGCACGTCAGTGGGAGAAGACTGTACCCAGTGATACCATCACTACTTGGGATGAGTGCAAGAGAGCATTCTTGGAGAAATTCTTCTCTTCCTCCAGAACTGCCAAGCTGTGAAACGAGATCTCTAGTTTCCAGAAAAGAACTTGAAAGGATTCAGTGAAGCCTGGGAGAGATTCAAAGGCTACCAGTCCAAGTGCCCACACCATGGTTTCACTAAGGAGAGCTTGCTTAGCACGTTATACAGAGGTGCTCTTCCTAAGTACAGAGCCAGATTGGACACTGCAAGCAATGGGTTCTTTTTGGGTAGAACTGAGGAAGATGCAGAGGAGCTGGTTGACAACATGGTGAAGAGTGATGCAGTCTACAATGCAGAACACGACAGAGTCAGTAGAGGTGACGACAAGCAGACAAGGAAAGAGATCAAAGCTTTGGAAGATAAGATCGACCTCCTCATTGCTGAAAAAGCCACACAAGAACAAGTGAAAGCTGTGGGTAACACCAAGCATGAAGCACCACCTACAGTCAATGAGGTTGATGGCTTGGAAGGGCAAGAAGAATTGTGTTTCATCAACAACAATGGTAGTTGGTACAAAAAAGAGCCTAACTTCCAATACAATTACCCACAGAAATCTTATTCCAACACCCAACAAGTCAACTACCAGTCTCAGCAGACTCCACCTGGTTTCTCAAACACAGGGAACCAATCTTCCCAACAACAAGCTAATCCTTCTACCTCTGGTCCTCAGGGAAACAACACTGAAGCTCTACTGAAACAGATCTTGGAATCTCAGACTAGAAGTGAGAAGCATGTTGGCTATGAGCTGAAGAACCTTCACTCCAAGATTGATGGGTTTTACAATGAGCTAAACAACAAGTTCCGGGCTTTGGAAAACCAGTTTGCTTCCATGAACACTCACCAAAATCGCCAGCAAGGGTCACTACCTGGAAAATCAGAGCAAAATCCCAAGGAGACTATAAAAACTATTACCCTCAGGAGTGGAAAACAATTACCTCCAAAAACACTCACCAAGGATGCTGAGAAACAAGGTGAGGGGGTGGCCATCAACATAGATGATGAGGTTGTGATTGTGGATGAGAAGATCAACGATGAGATCTTGGAGAAGATTGTGGAAGCCAAGGGTAAAGCAAAGGTTGGGGAAGAGAAGAAAACAGTGAAACATGGTGAAGTTGCTGCTCCAGCAAATGAGAATTCTTCTGTTCCTCCCCCTTATGAATCCAAACTCCCATTTCCTGGAAGATTCAAGAGGCAGTTGCTAAAGAAGTACAAAGCTCTGTTTGAGAAGCAAATGAGTGAAGTTCAGGTCACAATGCCCATCATTGATGCTTTCATGCTAGTTCCTCAATACAGCAAGTTCCTGAAAGATGTTGTAGCTGCAAAGAAGAAAGAGATGGAGGGCATGATGATCCTTACACATGAGTGCAGTGTAAGAAGCTAGACGATCCAGGATGCTTCACACTACCTTGTGCTCTTGGACCTATGGTATTTGAGAGATGTCTCTGCGATTTGGGAGCTAGTGTCAGCTTGATGCCCTTGTCTGTTGCAAAGAAGCTTGGATTCACTCAGTATAAGAAGTGTAAACTCTCTCTGGTGTTGGTTGATCGTTCAGTGAAGTACCCTGTCGGTATCTTGGAAGACGTCCCTGTGAAGGTTGGAAATTATGAGATCCCTACTGATTTTGTGGTACTTGAGATGGGGGAGGAAGCTCGAGATCCCTTGATCCTTGGAAGGCCATTCTTAGCCACAGCATGAGCTATTGTTAATGTGAAAGAAGGCAAAATTGATCTCCATTTGGGTAAAGGGCACATTCTCCACTTTGACATCAAGGAGATAATGAAGAAACCAACTATGCAAGGGCAAGTCTTCCACATTGAAGAGATGGACGCTCCTGCTGATGAATTCCTTGAGGGGCTATCACTAGAAGACCCTCCACATCATGCTCTAACGATAGAGATAGAGGTTCAGAGCCAGTCACGGTTTGAAGGTTTCAGCAAGCCACCAGGTGGCCACTACACCACATTCCCACCGGACGACGAGCCTGGGCCATTCGCCCCTCCCCGCTTCCCATAGATGGTACTCCTTCACCTTCCATTGTATATACCAGTTCTTTTATTTTGCATTTTAGTTTTTTTTGGGTATCTCTTTGAACTTAACAACACAGAGACTGTGTGACTTAAGTTTGGGGGAGGTACCAGGTATTTAATCATGTTTTCTTTGATGATCTTGAGTCTCATGCATTGCATTGTACATACATATATGCATATATAAAAAAAATCATGTAGTTGCATTCATCCTCTTAAGATTGAGTCTAGATCATATAGGTTGCATTCATATGCATTGGGAGCAATGATTGCAAAACACCTTGTAAAGAACACTTGTCAAGAGCTCAAAATGACACCTTAGTTAGACATATCAAGTAGCTTAAGCATCTCTTGAAAGCCTTGCACGTTTCGAGCCTTGAAAACTCTTCTTGAAACATGTTTGCTAGCTTGAAATTGACATTGTTCTTGAAATCAACTCCAATCTGAAATATGGCTTAATGAACTTAATCTCTCTTGCATATGGGCACTTGCATACTTGATCATGGATCTAATATACTTTTGGGTTATCTTATTCCATTTTAACCACTTTTTGTTAGCCCAAATGGAACTCCACACCCTTGAACACCAAGCCATTCCTTTGAGACCAAACATTTTATTTGCATGAGTGAGGCCTTTTTCGATAGCTTGTCATGTGCAAAATCTTGAGAGTATTGGAGGCGACATAGGATTTTTCTCATCTCTTGCTAGTACAGGAACTTGTTTTGAGCTAGCATCTAGGATGGTGAGTGGTTATGTGCTCTTATGTTGATATCTTGGGAAAGAAGAAAGTCATTAGGGGGTCAAAAGAAATGAAAAGAAGCTCTAGATTATGTTAAAAGAAACCCTCCCCTATATAAAAAAAAAGAAGACAAGAAAATAAGTTTGGGGGAGGAGATGTGTAAGAAGAAAGGTTAGAGCTAAGAACCCCTAATTGGTTGTGCAAAAATGAAAAACAAAGAAAGAGAGAGAGAAACATGTTCATTGGTGAGAGATGTAAGCAAGAGTGATTTGGGGCCATAGGATGAAGAAGAGGGGTTAGAACTTGTGATCACCTAGGAAATGGTAGAATGATGAGAATAAGACTATGTACGCATGAGTTGCCTCTAGTCTTAGATAAATTTTGCATGATGATCAAGCTCTTTGTTCTTGAGTGACAGCTACTAAAAGAAAATTTGGATGCATTTGAACCCACCTCTCTGTTCTCGTTGGACCATTCACATGCCTAGCCAAATGATTGAGATCATGTGCCCATTTGTGAGAATTCACCCTATGTATACTTGTGAATCAATGTGAGAGTTGGTTGAAAAAACTTGTTAATTGAAAAGCTTTGCACATTGCTAAAAGGAATAAGAGTCCTATGACAGGCCTAGAGAAGCTAGAGTATAATGGAAGAGCGTGCTCATGCTACTTGTTATGTCTCCTTAGGATGTCAAGTTGAGTGTTTAGATGTGTTTCTTTTGGTTATGAGCTCCCACTACCATGCCATTCTCCATATGAGTTCTGGAAAGTTCACTTGTGGACAAGTAAAGAACAAGTTTGGGGGAATTGATGTCTTGCATATTTCCATTGTTTTGTCTATTCATCCATATGCATTTTTGATCATATAGACTAGGATTTAGCTATTTTTAGGTTGCATTTTGCATACATGAGTTCTTATCAAGTATGAGAGTATCCTTGGAGTCCTTGAAGATGGTTGGAGGCTTTTGGAGCTAAAATAGGAGTCAAAAGGTGATCATAGAACAAGCGGAGAAGAAGCTAGATGCCAGAGCGACCTCAGCACGTCGCTCCCACCCAGAGCGACCTCCATAGCGAGGTACGAGGGTCGCTCGGCGTCGTGTTATTCTCAAGCAGATGGAAAGCCCTGGAGCGACCTCACCACAGCGACCTTGTCAACTCGCTCCACACTAGAGCGACCTCCGGAGCGACGGCATGAGGTCGCTCGGCCTTTGAGACGCGAAGTGGGGCACTCGCAGCGACCCCTCCAGAGCGATATGATCGGGTCGCTGCGTGTTCTTGCTCAGACGAAATTCAATTTATTTTAGGGACCTTTTGGTCATTTTTTTTCATGTTGGACATTTTCAAAACCTAAGTTAAGTACCTCTGTAAGCGGTCGGAAGCGGATTATCTTTGTTCTTGGAGAAAAACACAAAAACCTTCTAAGATCATTGTTTCATTGTTCTATTGATTCGTTCCTTGTTTATTCCATCGCTCACATGATTAAGCTTGAATCCAATATGGGTTTAAGAGGAATCATGATGATTAGTGAGTAAATCACCATTGAATTCATGGGTTAGGGAGATTAAGGGTGATTAGGCTAGATCTAGGATGTTTTAGTGTAGATTTCTCTTGTTCTTTGCTAGTAGAGTAATCGTAACGCTACCTTTGAGTTGGCTACTCAAAGGTAGCGTTACGATTACTCTAGGCATTTCCCACCCACAAGGTGTTTGATGAAATGCCTGAGTCAACTCTCCTAAGCTTTTAACATTCTTTACCAGGGACACTTGTTGTTAAAGGTGTTAAAATGGCTAGTAGACTTATTCTTAATGATTACTTTCATAACATTCAACCGAAGACATTTGATGCTTGAGTTATGTTAGTAAATGAACATTCATCTAGACATAGAGCTTGTTTAGAATCGTGTCTAGGCTTAAGGTTAATAGTTTAATTGATCACTCGCCATCTTTAGTTCGAATCTTGATCACCCAAGGTCTAATCCCTATGCCCATGAGTTCTCTTTTCTCTTTATCGAAGAAGTTATATTCATTTATCGCTTTTCTTATTCTTAGTCATAGTTTAAAACCTCCCTCTATTCGATTGCACTTAGATTAAGCTAGTACTTGCATTCTCGGTGCTTTTATATCCCTCAGAACTGGTTCGACAATCTTTTATACTACAACATTTGCCTTAGGAGCCTTGAAAACTCCTAACATCAACCATTTCCCGAATATTCAAATGGGTCGAAAGCAATGGCCGATATCCACGTGACCACATGTGGAGCTAATAATTTCGCACTAGAGGGGAATCGATTCCTGACATGGACCTACAAATCGATTCCTCCTCGAGTGGAACCACTAGACTGTTGGAATTCATGAGTGTTTGTCTTATGTAAGGAGTGATTCATTCATCTTGTGACTGAATCTCCTTCAACCATACAACAGGAACTCACCATTCAAGATCAGAGACAACCAACTTGTGGTTGAATCCTCATACACAGCTTACTATATAACCAAGAATCCTAGAAAGTAAACTGGTTATATGAAGCAGAAACTCTCTAGCATGAATCTATCCTTGAGAAGTAACACAACACTTAGAGTTTGTGTACTTAGATGAATGGGATTTAGAATCAGTAAGCTAGAGTTTAAGACAATAGATAAAGAAAAGTTTAGAGTGAGTTTGACAAGTATTAGGCTGCCTTAAGAGAGAAAGAGCTAAGGCAGCCTATAAACCATAATACTTAACTCCTTACATTGTGAATATTGTTTAGACACAAGCAAGGGAGAGAGAGCACATGAAATTAGAGAGAGAAACTTGCCTATTAATTCTGGTTAGAGTTACAAGAGGTGAAGATGCCTTTAAATAGACAATGAACAATATTACACAATTACTAAAATAAGGAAGTATAAACAAATAATTCTGTAGGGATGAGAAGAGGCCAAAGGGGATACATCCAAGGGGAGGCACATCCAGAGGAGGAGAAAAGGACGGGAGGCAGGGTGTGGTCTCCATGGTGATAGTGACAGGTCTGCTACAACTTCTTATGCACCCATGTGACCTTTTCAGCCTAATTCAAACCAGATCCCTTCTTTTGAATTCAAAACTGGCTTCCTTGACTTCTTAGAGGTTCCTAACGTCCATATTAGTCTCCACAACTTATTCCTTGCCTTGCAAGTCAGGTTAAGTCAAGTGGTAGCTTGTGAAGCAAGTCTGTACAAACAAAACCATATTGGCTTATCTTGATGAACTTATCCTTGGATCATCAACCAACTTCTTCTTCTGGTCATCCCTTTATTTATTTTAATACTCCCCCTCAAGCTTGACCATAGGAGATCCTTGAACAAACTTGGAACTGAGAGCACTTGCCTCATTAAAAACTGAAGTGTAGAAAACCTCTTGGGATAAAACCATCACTTAGAGAAAAAGAGTGCAACTATCCTCAGCCTAGGGTTGGCCAGTGAGCCTAAGGAGCTTAAGATTATTTTCATGGACTCTGGATCATGGCCTTTCTTCTATGGCAAGCAGGCAGCAATGCTTTCCTTGCTTCACACTCATCACACCTTTAAGCTTCTTATTGTGATCAGAGCTTGTCTCCCCCTTTCTTTTGGCTTCTTGCCTTCATCATGGGTTGAGTCCAAGTTTGCCTTGTTCATGAGCTCAGTAGGTACTTGATTCAAACAATGCACAAACACATGCATCAATTCTCAAGGGGGAAACCTATCAATCATAAGAATCAGTATAGATTTAGGTACTTCCCTTGCATAAGTTTCTGAAGAATGGACATCGGCTTCTCATTTTAACACCCCTCCTAAAGCTTGACCTGAGAATGAGAGTATGTGGTCAAGCTTGGAAGATGAGAGCCAGTGATGATCACCAATGCCTTGAGACCACAGCCCTCTTGACTTGAATTGTGGCCTTTTCTCTTGAGTGTACCTCCTGTCACCCTCTTGGCATCAGGTAAGTCACTTCTAAGAATTCTCTCCACTGCTCCATTCATCCTCTCAACCATTTTGGGAGTTAGTGGACACAATCAGTGTCCAAAGTGTTGATGGACAGTGGGCAATCTCCATGGTCAGGAATATACATCATGTGTAGGCTCTGAACAACATGGGCAACCTGTTAAACAAATAACTAGACACATACATCAATAGACAAACAAGAGACCAGAACATGAGTTTTTACCAAGTTTGATCTTTAAAACACATTTAGAACAAGTACAACAAGCAATGGACAACTATCTTCATGATTCTATCCCAGAAACACTCCCTGAATCCTAATCATCAAGACTAAGCATTCAGGCAACTAGACAATTAATTTTTCTAAAGGCAGAAGCAAGACAATTCTTTGAAGACAGTTAACACAATTAGGCAGATTCTAAACAAGAGATTGTGAGAATAGAGAATTAAGTAGCCAGAGTAAAAGTAATCAGAGAATAAATAAAAAATAGAGAATGATGTAACGAGAGTATTAGTAGCCAGAGAATTGGAGAATTGTGGAGAATAAGTAACCTGGGAATCAGAGAAAAGAAAATAGAGAATATATAATAGAGAACTGCTCAAGAGTTCTAATGGACAAAGTTTTGCTCTGTTTTCTTGAGTTTTGCGGAAGCATAAACAGCCAGGAGCATCCAATCCTCATCAAGAGTTTGGTGCTTTATTATCTGAAACACAATGGACAATTCAACAATTAATTTGCTCACTGATCTTAGACATGTGCCTCTGGAATAACTCATGAATTGATATTTTCCAGGCCTTGCAACAAAAGAACCAACAGAATAACACATGAACAAGTATTTTTTGTGGCTTAGACAACAATGAATTCAATGGATCAAAACAGTTTGTCCACTGGTCAAAGAGATGCTCCATTAAGAGAAAGCTATTATCCAATGGATAAAGCATAATGGTGAAGCAATTTTGAAATCTTTCTCTTCCTCAAGCTTGATTCAAGATATTAACAAGTACTGACCAAGCTAACAAAATATCAGAGTGGGAGAGAAATGATTTATTTAAACAAAACAGAGATAAATGAGGTGAGATTAATCCCAAAGAAGAGCAGCAAAACTCTGATACCATGTTTGAATTCATGAGTGTTTGTCTCATGTAAGGAGTTATTCATTCAACTTGTGACTGAATCCCCTTCAACCATACAACAGGAACTCACCCTTCAAGATCAGAGACAACCAACTTGTGGTTGAATCCTCATACACATCTTACTATATAACCAAGAATCCTAGAAAGTAAATTGGTTATATGAAGCAGAAACTCTCTAGTATGAATATATCCTTGAGAAGTAACACAACACTTAGAGTTTGTGTACTTAGATGAATGAGATTCAGAATCAGTAGCTAGAGTTTAAGATAATAGATAAAGAAGAGTTTCGAGTGAGTTTGACAAGTATTAGGCTGCCTTAAGAGAGAAAGAGCTAAGGCAACCTCTAAACCATAATACTTAACTCCTTACATTGTGAATATTGTTTAGACACAAGCAAGGGAGAGAGAGCACACGAAATTAGAGAGAGAAACTTGTCTATTAATTCTGGTTAGAGTTACAAGAGGTGAAGATGCCTTTAAATAAACAATGAGCAATATTAAACAATTAATAAAATAAGGAAATATAAACAAATAATTATATAGGGATGAGAAGAGGTCAAAGGGGATACATCCAAGGAGAGGCACGTCCAAAGGAGGAGAAAGGGACAAGAGGCAGGGTGTGGTCTCCATGGTGATAATGACAGGTCTGCTACAACTTCTTATGCACCCATGTGACCTTTTCAGCCTAATTCAAATCAGATCCCTTCTTTTGAATTCAAAACTGGTTTCCTTGACTTCTTAGAGGTTCTCAACGTCCATATTAGTCTCCACAACTTATTCCTTGTATTGCAAGTCAGGTTACGTCAAGTGGTAGCTTGTGGAGCAAATCTGTGCAAACAAAACCAGATTGACCTTTTTGATAAATTTATCCTTGATCATCAACCAGCTTCTTCAACTGGTCATCCCTTTATTTATTTTAATATAGACCACCACAATCAAGAGGGGTTGACAAGATGCAATAACCACTAAAATCAAGTCGCTAACTAGCATAGAACAATTAACTTGCCGTTTGAAAAAGTCTTTACTTAGGTTGGGTTCAAAAAGCACTATATAACCTAAACAACTACAAATAATCCAAGTACTTAGAAAACATATTTGGAAAACATGTATGTATTATCCATGCACATACTAATCATAAACGCACATGAACCTTTTAATAAGTACAGTTTAAGATAAACATATATTTCCTAAAAGTATTAGTTGATTTGACATTAGCTATCCAAGAATTATAAAAGTAAAAGTCAAGATGGTATATCATCTAACTCATACCAGAAAAAAAAAACCACATCCATAAAATAAAGGGCAATAGTGGTTTGGCAACAAACAAAAATACAATCTAAAACAATGTTAAGAAAATGAGAATTCTGCCAAAAAAATCATGAACTTTGCACGAATTGCCAAAATAAACCTCAACATACTGGCTGGCCAAAATAAATATGAACTTTTATTGACTTTGTTAGTTTAATACAAAACTTTTGATTGACTCACCAATTAAACACACCGTTAATGAGCAGTTAAGATGTTGTTAACACGACGTTAAATGTTGCTGTTAACTAATACGACGTCGTTTTATCACTTTGGGTGATTAAAGACAAATGAATGAAACGACGTCGTTTTAGGTAATTTGTTATTTAAAAATAGTGCTTCCGTCGCGACTCGAACCCGAGCAATGATAGGTTAGTAGGAGGGGTTTTGTCACTGAGCTAGTGGACTTTACATTGCATTGTCGATACACAATTTTTGATTCCTAGCTAAATTTAAATGAACCAAAAAGAAAGGTTTCGACGAAGAACCCTAAAATCCCCAATTTTTTAAAAACTTAAAAATATCTTTACAATTTTAAAATTTGAAAAAAAATAAAGAATTTTTTTATAAAATTACTTATGAAATTAAAATTTAAAATAATTTTTTTTCTTTGAAAAAATCAAAAATCTTCCAAAATTTTCAATTTTGTTTTTTAAAAACAATTGATTAAAAATTGAAATTAATTATACACACATAAAAAGATACCTACATATTAAAATTAAATTAAAATGCTTAAAATAAATATTGTACCCATTATGAATGCAATTTTAATTTTTAGCAGATACTTGTAACTTTAATTTTTTGCATTTTCTTTGAAGTTTTAAATATTTTGGAATTTTTAAAAAAATTGAAAATTTTGGAACATTTTTTATTTCTTAAAGAAAAAAAATTATTTTAAATTTTAATTTCAAAAGTAATTTTATAAAAAAAATTCTTTATTTTTCAAATTTTTAAAATTGTAAAGATCTTTTTAAGTTTTTAGAGAATTTATTTTATATTCAATCAGTACTAAATAAATGTAAATGTGTTAGTAAAATCCATTAAAAGTGTCACTAGCCTAGTGGTAAAATACCTTGCCTTTTGTTTCAATCAACCCGAGTTTGAATCTAGGGGCCTACTTCTTTTTATTTTCAAATCACGTAAAACGACGTCGTTTCATCTCATTTGAAAACGGCGTCGTTTCATTTAATGTCGAGTTAACACAGTCTTAACTGATTGTAAACAGTGTGTTAAATTGGCAAGTCAATTGTAAGTTTCTTAATAAATTAACAAAGTCAACAAAAGTACATGTTTCTTTTGGCCAGATTCGAGTACAGGTTTCTTTTGGCAGTTCGTGTAAAGTTCATATTTTTTTGGCCGAATTCTCTTAAGAAAATACAAAAACGATGATGGGTTTTTTTTTTTTTTGCCGTCACAGCGACAAGTTGTTAACAAAGCTAACATGTATATTCTAATTTTTTTTATTAAACAAACAACAATAAATACTATCTTCTAGAAAGGTTCCATATGGAGTCAATAGAACAAAACAAAGGCAAGATATATGTATAGCAATTTACCTGCAAGCCGTAATAAACAATATATACTGAGAAAATTGACCCTTGTACTTTAACAATCATCTCTGCCGTTTCTTGGAAACGTAAAGTTCATAGCAAACAAAACTGAAAATTTCTACATGAACCTCTTTACTAGAGAGCCAATAAGACTTAACAACTAGTATAGCAAAATAGGGTTAGACTTAATCGAAATAGAAGATTAAGCTTAAAACAAACTTAGCCTGGCTACAGAACAAGGAAGATTAGAACACATGCCTACAAAAGAAGTGATAAAATTAGAGTTCAAATAATGTTAATTTCTAAATTTTTGACATCATTCATAGAAGTATATTATAAGAACAAAAGCAGCCTAGGGAACAGTTTTTTACACATTATAAATAAATATACCAGTGATTAGATAGTTTTTTCAAGACCCATCAACTCTGTAGGACTAAGAGACCAAGGAAAATCTTAGTACCATTAAGAAGATATTTTAGTGTTGGAGATAAGCTTCAACATTACTAAAAAGAATATAAATAAAAAAGGAAGTTATCCTTAAAGGAATTAGGATAACTTAAGTGATAAGGATTAGGAAAATGAAATATCTAATTCAATGTAATAGGATAGAAAAGGAAATCTAGTTCCTATATATATGATCATTGACTTGTGATGAATCATAGGGGGGTGTATTGAACTTGAACTTTTAGGAGATTTTTGATTTTTATTAAAATCCCCTGTTATTCAAGTAATGATTTCTAAATACCTTTTCAAATCATGTGTTATTGAACATAAGATTTAAGTAAAATTGTTAAAATCATTTGAAATCTCATGTTATTCAATCAACAATTTACAAAACCCATATCAAATCTAGTGTTATTGAAATCAAAACAGTTTTTTGAGAAAAAAGTTATGAAAAGGATTTTGGGAGAGTTGACATCAATTTATAGTTAAAAATCACGATGGAAGAATTCCACCTCTAGCGTAGTTATTCAAAGAGAGTTCTGAATAAAAGAAAAAAACTCTCTTTAAAAACAACACAAATATTTGCTTCTTCTTCTTTAAATTTTTATGTTTGATTACGTCTCTCTATAATCAATCTTCACATTGGGTTTTCCTTCTCAGTGATTGTTTATGTTTCTACACCTTGTCTCTGCGTTTATCTTCTTCGTCTTGTTCAACGGAATATACATTGAATTCCATTGAGAAGAGATTGTTCGAATATATGAGTTTGTCTCTACCTCTTACAAAATCCTTGATTTCTTATCCCCCATATTCTCAAGCTCTGTAATTGCAGAGACCCTCTGTTTCATCTACGACTACTACGTGTTCTTTCCATTGGCAGATTTTCTCAGGACGAAGACATTAATTCAGATCCTATTCATGGTGTGTTCCCGTGATATTGTCTCATTTCCTCACTGATTGCTTTCTAGTTCTCTTTGACTATGTGCTTGTTAGAATGATCAATGTTTTGTGAATATTCTCTATCTTAAATGGTACCTTTACGATGACTCGTTGGTACACTGAGATTTTATGTGTTCGATGCAAGTGAAACTGCAGCTATACAGTTGAGGGGAAAAAAATAATTGATTGTGATATGATAATGAAGTACCAGTCAAGAAAATGCATGTCTCAACTTATGGTTTGGCTCTAGAACTTCAAGTAAACACATGAGATGTATAAATGATACTTATATGTATATTTCAGTGTGTGTATGTGTCTTGGAACAAAAAATCTAGAGTATGAGTTGTTTTTATCATAAGTAGTTAAAGCTTGTGGGTGAAAAGCATTTGACGTTTGCAAAAAGAAAGAAGAAGCATTTGACGTTGAGGAGGACTTCTTGCACAAAGGAACTCCATTGTCACCACTTTTTTGTTAGGACTGTCAAATTTTTTATTGATCTTGCTTATTTTTTGGTTTTGGGCATGATCGCAACAGGTTGCAGTCAACTATAACTCTGTTTTTTTCTACTTAAGTTAACAAAATTTCCATGTAATACTTGTATTGATTTGCATCTCATGACTTGTTTACTTGAAATTAAACTGATGATTTTACAGTGTTTCTCTATGGTATTGTATTTAAGTTATGATGTCATTAATTTGGACTCTGGGAAAATGATGATTTTTAATTACAACTATGATATTGTTCCAGCTGTCGAAAAAGTTATAAATGATCCCAAATCATATAAACTCTTCTGAAATTTAAGATTTTTTTTTCCAAATCGTCAATAAAGTGTTCTTTTTCTTTTAAAAATTTCACCAAAATCATCTACATTTATTGAAAGTCATCCCAAATCTCACATAACTAAAATCCCTCAAAATATTCTCAAATTCCCAATTCAATACACCCCCCATAACCTAAGAATAAACTAACAAGAGAGAACAATAGCTTTGTTTAGTTTTTGAGAGAGTTTTCTAAACATTAATAAAGGAATGAATCTTTATTGAGTTGTTTGTTCAAAGCCGAAATTAGGTTGAACGTATTCACGTTTTGTTTTGGTCTTCACTTTATTTGGTATCAGAGCTCACGGTTTTGTTTGAAGGATTCGATTCACCAAAGAGATGAGTGAGACGAAATCGACATCGAAGACAAGAGAAGCCGTGCCATCCACGGTGGTCTGCCCGATGCTATCTTCAACAAACTACACGGTCTGGTCTATGATAATGAAGGTGCTGCTGCGAGTACATAAGGTTTGGGAATCGATCGAGCCAGGGACAGACGATGAAGAGAAGAATGATATCGCTACTGCCATGTTGTTCCAATCAATTCCAGAAAAACCTAATCTTGTAGGTTGGTGAACAAGACTCCCTAAAAGAGATATGGGAAGCTGTTAAATCAAGAAATCTTGGTGCTGAACGTGAGAAGGAAGCTCGACTTCAGACCTTGATGAACGAATTTGAACGCCTAAGGATGAAGGATTCAGATTCTATCGATGCCTTCTCAGGCAAGATATCAGAATTGGCCTCGAAATCCGCAGCTTTAGGTCAATCGTTGGAAGAATCTAAGCTAGTAAAGAAGTTTCTGAACAGCTTACCGCGAATCAAGTATATTCAGATCATAGCCTCACTTGAACAAGTTCTCGATCTGAATAAGACTAGTTTAGAAGATATTGTTGGGAGACTTAAAGCATATGAAGAACGGATTCAAGAAGAAGATGCGCAAGAGCCACAAGGGAACCTTCTGTACGCGAGCTCCAATAACTCGTACAACTCAAAAGGAAGAGGTAGAGGATGGAGTCGTGGAAGAGGAAACAGAGGAAGAGGCAGAGGACGTGGCCGGTTTAACTCACAAGACAAATACAAGGAGAAGAAGGACATGTCTCAGATTGTATGTTTCAAGTGTGATAAACCAGGTCACTTTGCTTCAGCATGTCCAGAGAAGAGACACGACCAAGAGCTTAACAAAGGTGAAACATAGGCAGCTGATGTAGCCTTATATATGCATGAGATCGTGTTTCTCAATGAGGAGAAGGTCATAACGAAGACACTGGAACAAAGCAAGCATAAAGATGGAATGTGGTACTTAGACAACGATGCTAGCAATCATATGACAGGAGAGAGATCATACATCTCTGAGCTTAATGAAAACATTAAAGGAAAAGTTAAGTTTGGAGATGGATCTTCTGTCGACATCAATGGTAAGGGGTTGATATTATTTGAAGCAAAAACCGGAGAACACAAACTCTTGACCGACATATACTACATTCCAGAGTTGAGAAGCAACATATTAAGCTTAGGACAAGCTACTGAACAAGGGTGTGATGTTATGATGAAGGACAATTACCTAACACTTAAAGACCCTAACTGAAGGTTGCTGGTAAAAGTGTTAAGGTCGCATAACCGACTGTACAAGTTGAGACTTGAAGTTGGTAAACCGGCTTGCCTCCACACGAGGATGGAAGAAGAAACGTGGAGATGGCATGCTAGACTTGGACACATTAGTTTTAAAACTATAAAGTCCATGGCAACACATGAGATGGTGCACGGGTTGCCGGAGATTCAAGAAGAGAAACAAATATGTGACTCTTGCTTAGTTGGCAAGCAAGCTCGACAAGCTTTTCCAAAGGCTACTGCGTATAGATCATCACAAGCATTGGAACTACTACACGCAGATTTGGTCCTATATCACCAGCTACACCTGCACACAACCGATATATCTTTGTGATCATCGATGATTGCACAAGATATATGTGGTCGATCTTACTGAAGGAGAAGGGAGATGCGTTTGAAAAGTTCAAAGAGTTCAAGAAACTTGTTGAGAAGGAAGTCAACAAGGATATAATCACACTACGTACGGATAGGGGTGGTGAGTTTACATCAAAGGAGTTTCAAGAATTCTGCAACAACAATGGAATTAGACGCCATCTAACAGCTCCATATACCCCACAACAAAACGGAGTGGTCGAAAGGAGAAATCGCACACTCATGGAGATGACAAGGAGCATTCTAAAGGCTATGAGTGTTCCTAATTACTTATGGGGAGAAGCAGTTCATCATGCCACATATCTGATTAATCGAGTTCCCACAAGAGCTTTGAAGAATCAGACACCATACGAATGCTTGAGAGGAAGTAAACCAAGCATCGCACATGTTCGAGTATTTGGTTGTCTTGGACATGCAAAGATCGATTCTGGACAACTCAAGAAACTCGATGATAGATCACAAGCATTGGTTCATCTCGGCATTGAGCCTGGATCCAAAGCTTATCGACTCTACAATCCGAGCTCTAGAAGAATAATTGTAAGTCGAGATGTGATCTTTAAAGAAAAGGAATGTTGGAATTGGAAGGGAGCTGACAAGGAAGTACACAGCGAACCTGGTATGTTTCGGATGTCATGGTGATGCACCCCAGTACGTGGAACCAGCCCAGCATGGTGATCAGGACGAGGAGATCAGTCCAACCGAGGTTTGCCCATCCGACCGTACCAGATCAACGAACAGTGTCGTTTACAGAATCAACCCGCGTACATCCGGAAATGACCTAAGGCTGGAACCACGACCTAATGAACGAATTGACTGTCCCACAGCAAGTCTTTCCCGACCCATTCGACATTCTAAGACCAATAGTCAAGCCAGAACTCAAGATAAACGAGTGGAACCGGAGTTAGGACGCAACACGTCACTTCTGACCCGTTTGGGACGTACCGCATGGCCCGAAGGACATGAACATGACTTTTCCGACCAGATTGAAGATTTCATGATGATCGATCCTTCTAATCTCTCTAAAGCAAGGATACTTAAGCTCTCTGAAGATTTGGTTCATCTAAATTGTTCATCCGTTCACGAAAGTTCATCCAACACCCACACGGACACACCACAGTACGTCCTGCTCCTTACCGCAGTACACCCGCTGGGTACAAATGAACCTGGATAGTAGCCGAAGGGTCATCTGTTGACCAGACTGGATTCGGACGAACCTGGACAAGTACACCAAGGGTCATTCGACCAGATCAAGAACCGAAGAGTCATTTTGACTATTTTTCATCTTTTTCCACAAAACTCTAAGTCCTTTCACATACCTTTTGTTACTATAAATATGTAACCTCATTTCAGCAATAAGATCATTCGATTATCATCTTTGTCTTGAGTTAAACTCTTTGTTCTTTGAAGAACTCTTCTTGTTTTCTTGGTGAGTCATATCCAAGTAAAACAAACCTCGAATCGTTGGTCTTGTGAGTCATATCAAGCGACGACTAGAGTATCTTCCTTTGGTGGACTTGTGAGTCATATCAAGCGCCAACTGAAGACGGGAATATCGGAGGCCTTCCGCAACCTTCGTGCGACCCTTCAATCCATCCAGTTCTCATCCGTGAGTTCATATCCAAACCAATCCGGTCGAGTGATCCTATCTAAGGGCGTATCAAGTGGTATCAGAGCCACTCTTCCGGTATTGTCTATTCATCCATCTTTCTCATCTTCCATTTTCTTCAAACACTTCTTCTTCTATCTATCTTAAATCCGGGCCCCTCATTACCATCCACTAGTAAAAAAAAAAAAAAGAAAAGAAAAAGAAAAATCTCGATCAAAAAAAAAAAAGATTCAAGAGTTTGATTTGTGGATTGGTGGTGGAAGAGAAAGCCTGCTGGCTGAGGAGAAATCCAGCCTTTGAGGAGGTTAAAACGGATTTCAAAACCCCAAAAAATCTCTTATCTTTCTATCTTGAGAAATTCCCTCTTGTTTACTTGGAATTGTCCATTGGGAGTCTTGATCAGTTCTCTTAGAACCTAGAGTGGAAACTCGTGTGTGTGACCACCAAAAATCTGAGAGAAACACGTGTGTGGGTGAGGATCAAACACTTGAGAGTGTGAGGTTTTTGTCTAACGTTTTGTGTTTAAGAAATTTCAGGAACCATGAGTAGTGAAGGAGAAAGAAACCAACCCGGAAACTCATTTGCTGGATTATCTAACCTACAAATGCGTGCTTTGAATGATTCTATGACTAACTTGATGAATGCAGGTTTAGATCAGATCCATCAAAGGCTTGATGAGCTCCAGGCCAGTCAACAAACTCATCCTAGAACCGGAGCAAGAAGAGATCGCCCAAGGAGGTACAACCGGTCCGATGATGAGACCTTAGGGGAAGATCTTCGAGAGGATGAAGTCAGGTCAACCAACCGACCTAGGAGAGGTCATAGGAACCGAGAGCAAGGTGATGTCAATCCATTTGCTAGAAATGATCGTGCTGATGATAGCTTAGGAGGATTGAAACTAAAAATCCCAACTTTTGATGGTAAAAACGATCCTGATGCTTTCCTTGAATGGGAAAGAAAGATTGAACTTGTCTTTGACTGTCAAAACTTTTCTGATCTTAAGAAAGTTAGATTGGCTGCTACTGAATTCTCTGGCTATGCTATTAACTGGTATGACCAAGTTGTGACTCATAGGAGGAGAACAGGTGAAAGGCCAATTGAAACATGGGATGAACTTACCATGCTGATGA
This sequence comes from Moricandia arvensis, assembly GCA_905132765.1. Classification (NCBI taxonomy): domain Eukaryota; kingdom Viridiplantae; phylum Streptophyta; class Magnoliopsida; order Brassicales; family Brassicaceae; genus Moricandia; species Moricandia arvensis. The sequence goes on along the minus strand of CAJHQP010000838.1, from coordinate 94,848 downwards.
GGAGACGATTTGTTCCTGCTCACTATCACCGAGACCTCCACCAAAGGTTGAGACACCTACTTCAGGGCACCAAGTCTGTGGAAGACTACTACCAAGAGATGGAGATCTTGATGATCAAGGCTGATGTGGACGAACCTATGGATGCCACCATGGCACGATTTCTTTCAGGTCTCAACCGTGACATACAAGATCGTATGGAGCTTCAAGAGTATGGTAGTGTGGAGCAAATGTTACACAAAGCCATTTTGATTGAACAGCAAGTCAAAAGAAAGAACTACTCAAGGCCGGCCATTGCTCCCAAACCGGCATACGCTCCAAAACCAAGCTATCCAGACAAAGGTAAGTCTTCTCCCACAACACATAATGCTTTTAAGACTAATGTTCCTGCTCGTGTGGACAAGGGAAAGGAAGTTGAGACTTCTGGCCGAGCAAGAGACATTAGGTGCTTCAAGTGTCAAGGTCTAGGACACTATGCCAAAAACTGCCCCAACCAGCGAGTGATGATTCTCATGGAGAATGGTGAGGTTGAGTCCGAGGATGAAGAGGAGGACAAGGAGGATTTGGGTCCTATCTTTGATGAGGAAGAGGAAGCCTTTGACTACCCACACCACGAGCCTTTGCTTGTCACTAGAAAGGTCATGGGCGAACCCATCTTCGATGAGGAGGGCGACCGGCTGGTCGATGCTTTTGGCCCGACCTATGACGCTGATTCTGGTCCGATTTTTGATGAGGAAGATTGCTTCGACCATCCAGCTCACGGTCCACTACTTGTCACAAGGCGATCTTTGAGTGTTCAGCCCAAAACCAATGAAAAAGAACAAAGGGAGAATCTCTTTCATTCTCGTTGTCTTGTTTCTGAAAAAGTTTGTTCTTTGATCATTGATGGTGGGAGTTGTACTAATGTTGCTAGTGATACTCTTGTCAGGAAACTTGGACTTGTGACTAAGCCGCTCTCTCGACCTTTCCGGCTTGAGTGGCTAAACGAAGCTGGCGAGCAATTGGTTAAAGAACAAGTCACCGTCCCTCTTACCATCGGACGATACGAAGACGAGGTTGTGTGTAACGTCCTTCCCATGGACGCATGCCATATTCTCTTGGGCCGGCCATGGCAGTTTGACAAGAAGGCCGTGCATGATGGCTACACAAACCGACACTCATTTGATCATAAAGGCAAGAAGATCACATTGGTCCCATTGACCCCTTTGGAAGTTCACCAGGATCAAATCCAGGTCAAGAAGAGTCGAGACAAAGAACCCAAGAAGGACGAGCCTGAAACATCCATTCGAAACTCCAACTTCTTTATTAAGGAAAGTCAGGTCAGGAAATCTCTTTACTCTCAAAAGCCACTTCTTTTACTTGTGTACAAAGAATCTCTTATGGCTGCTACTTCTTCTGACCTTGCACCGGAGATTCCAAGTGAGCTTCTAGATCTTTTGCAGGAGTTTTTGATGTTTTTCCAGATGAGAATCCAAAGGGACTGCCACCGGTTCGAGGCATTGAACACCAGATTGACTTCGTCCCGGGCGCATCTCTACCGAACCGACCAGCGTACCGCACCAACCCGGTGGAAACCAAGGAACTTCAGAAGCAGATTGGTGACCTTCTCGACAAAGGTTACATCCGGGAAAGCCTTAGTCCCTGTGCCGTACCAGTGCTATTAGTACCCAAAAAGGATGGCTCATGGCGTATGTGTGTGGACTGCCGTGCCATCAACAACATTACGGTAAAATATAGGCATCCCATTCCTAGGCTTGATGACATGCTTGATGAGTTGCATGGTTCATGTGTCTTCTCTAAGATTGATTTGAAAAGTGGATACCATCAGATTAGGATGAAGGAAGGTGATGAATGGAAAACTGCATTTAAGACCAAACTAGGATTGTATGAATGGCTTGTGATGCCATTTGGGCTTACTAATGCACCTAGTACTTTCATGCGTTTGATGAATCACGTCTTAAGATCCTTCATTGGTCATTTTGTGGTAGTTTACTTTGATGACATCCTCATTTACAGCAAGAACCTTGAAGATCATAAGATGCACTTGAAATCTGTTCTTGAAATCCTTAGGAAAGAGAGGCTTTTTGCAAACCTTGGTAAATGCTCTTTTGGAACAGATAACGTGGTGTTCTTAGGTTTTGTTGTAGGAGCAGATGGACTAAGAGTGGACGAGGAAAAGATCAAGGCTATCCGGGACTGGCCTAGTCCATCGACCGTGGGCGAAGTAAGAAGCTTCCATGGCCTTGCCGACTTCTATAGGCGGTTTGTTCCGAACTTCAGTACCATTGCAGCCCCATTGACTGAAGTAATCAAGAAGAATGTCGGGTTCAAGTGGGAACAAGCTCAAGAAGAGGCATTTCAGATTCTAAAAAGGAAGTTGACTCAAGCTCCTTTACTTGTACTTCCTGATTTTTCTAAGACCTTTGAGATTGAATGTGATGCTTCAGGAGTTGGTATTGGTGCTGTCTTGATGCAGGATAGGAAACCCATCGCCTACTTCAGTGAGAAACTTGGAGGCGCCACACTCAACTACCCTACTTACGACCAAGAGCTATATGCTCTGGTGAGAGCTCTACAAACATGGCAGCACTACCTTTGGCCTAAGGAGTTTGTGATCCACACCGACCATCAATCCTTGAAACATCTTAAGGGCCAACAAAAGCTGAACAAGAGGCATGCACGTTGGGTGGAGTTCATTGAGACATTTCCTTATGTCATTAAGTACAAACAAGGTAAGGACAATGTAGTGGCCGATGCCTTGTCCAAAAGGTATGTACTTCTTTCAGCTCTTGAGACAAAGTTGTTTGGTTTTGAATTTATCAAGGAATTATATGCAACTGACTCAGATTTCAAAGAAATTTTCCGAAAGAGTTCAAAGGCGGCTTATGGCAAGTATTATCAAATCTCGGGATTCTTATTCTTTGATAACCGCTTGTGTGTACCCCAATGTTCTTTGAGGGAGTTGTTTCTCAGGGAAGCACATGGAGGAGGTCTTATGGGACACTTTGGAATCAAGAAAACACACAAGGTTGTGTATGAACACTTCTTTTGGCCGAGCTTGATGAAGGATGTGGAACGAATCTGTAGTCGATGTGTGGTTTGCAAGAAAGCCAAGTCTAAAGCCAAGAACCAAGGTTTGTATTCTGCTCTCCCTATTCCTCCTCATCCGTGGGTAGATATATCTATGGACTTTGTGCTTGGTTTGCCTAAATCAAAATTTGGTAGAGATTCTATCTTTGTGGTGGTCGATAGATTTTCTAAGATGGCTCATTTCATACCATGTCATAAGACTGATGATGCTGTGCACGTTGCTGATTTGTTCTTTAGAGACATTGCTAGGTTGCACGGAATGCCTAGGACAATTGTTTCAGATCGAGATGCTAAGTTTCTTAGTCATTTTTGGAGAACTTTGTGGTCTAATTTAGGTACTCGTTTGATGTTTTCCACCACTTGTCACCCTCAAACTGATGGACAAACTGAGGTTGTCAACCGGACCTTGTCAGCATTACTTAGATCATTGGTTAAAAAGAACCTTAGACATTGGGAAGAATGTTTGCCTCATGTTGAATTTGCTTATAATCATTCCATGCATTCTTCTACCAAGTTTTCTCCTTTTGAGGTTGTGTATGGTTTCAATCCCTTATCTCCACTTAATCTTTTGCCTTTGCCTTTGAGTGAAAGAGTTAGTACAGATGGCAAGAAGAAGGCGGACACGATTCAGAAGCTGCATGAGAAAGTTCGTGACAACATCAAGCCCAAAACTGAGATCTACACAAATAAAAAGAAAAAGAAAGTTGTCTTTGAAGAAGGCGACCTTGTTTGGGTTCATCTAAGGAAGGAACGTTTTCCTGAAGAAAGGAAGTCAAAACTCATGCCTAGAGTCAATGGTCCTTTTCAGATCCTTAAAAAGATCCATGACAATGCCTATCAACTGGACTTGCAAGGTAAGTATGACATTTCTTCAAGTTTCAATGTTTCTGATTTATCTCCTTTTTGTGCAGATGATCCAGATTTGTGGACAAATCCTTTTGAAGAGGGAGGGAATGATGCACCCCAGTACGTGGAACCAGCCCAGCATGGTGATCAGGACGAGGAGATCAGTCCAACCGAGGTTCGCCCATCCGACCGTACCAGATCAACGAACAGTGTCGTTTACAGAATCAACCCGCGTACATCCGGAAATGACCTAAGGCTGGAACCACGACCTGATGAACGAATTGACTGTCCCACAGCAAGTCTTTCCCGACCCATTCGACATTCTAACACCAATAGTCAAGCCAGAACTCAAGATCAACGAGTGGAACCGGAGTTAGGACGCAACACGTCACTTCTGACCCGTTTGGGACGTACCGCATGGCCCGAAGGACATGAACATGACTTTTCCGACCAGATTGAAGATTTCATGATGATCGATCCTTCTAATCTCTCTAAAGCAAGGATACTTAAGCTCTCTGAAGATTTGGTTCATCTAAATTGTTCATCCGTTCACGAAAGTTCATCCAACACCCACACGGACACACCACAGTACGTCCTGCTCCTTACCGCAGTACACCCGCTGGGTACAAATGAACCTGGATAGTAGCCGAAGGGTCATCTGTTGACCAGACTGGATTCGGACGAACCTGGACAAGTACACCAAGGGTCATTCGACCAGATCAAGAACCGAAGAGTCATTTTGACTATTTTTCATCTTTTTCCACAAAACTCTAAGTCCTTTCACATACCTTTTGTTACTATAAATATGTAACCTCATTTCAGCAATAAGATCATTCGATTATCATCTTTGTCTTGAGTTAAACTCTTTGTTCTTTGAAGAACTCTTCTTGTTTTCTTGGTGAGTCATATCCAAGTAAAACAAACCTCGAATCGTTGGTCTTGTGAGTCATATCAAGCGACGACTAGAGTATCTTCCTTTGGTGGACTTGTGAGTCATATCAAGCGCCAACTGAAGACGGGAATATCGGAGGCCTTCCGCAACCTTCGTGCGACCCTTCAATCCATCCAGTTCTCATCCGTGAGTTCATATTCAAACCAATCCGGTCGAGTGATCCTATCTAAGGGCGTATCACATGGGGTGCTACAATGGACGACGGACATGGTTCATTTGTGGTTGGAAATCAACAGGAGGAGGATGATGCTGAAGAGACAGAAGCACAACTACCATAAAATGTTCAAGATAATCCCGACGTCGAACAAGCCGAACCACAACAACCAAGACGCTCAACACGTCAATCAAATCGTCCAAGCTATCTTGAAGACTATTTATTATTGGCCGACATAGAGTGTGAGTTTCTACTTCTTGCACTCAATGACGAGCCAATCAACTTTCAAGAAGCAAGCAAACTTGTTCAATGGAGAAAAGCTTGCACAGACGAGATCGATTCTATTGATAAGAATGAGACGTGGGTGTTAGTAGAGAAACCGCCTGGAGTCAAAGTGATTGGACTCAAGTGGGTTTTCAAGATCAAAAGAAATGCAGATGGAACTATCAACAAGTTCAAGTCAAGACTTGTTGTGAAGGGATACGTGCAAGAACATGGAATAGATTTTGACAAAGTCTTTGCACCGGTAGCTCGTCTAGAAACAATAAGATTGCTATTTGGGTTAGCTGATGCAAGAGGATGGGAAATCCATCATTTGGACGTCAAAACAGCATTCTTACACAGAGAGTTAACTGAAGATGCCTACGTATCTCAGCCCGAAGGATTTGAAAAGAAGGGAGAAGAATATAAGGTTTTCAAACTTCGAAAGGCCTTGTACGGTTTAAGGCAAGCTCCACGTGCCTGGAACACTAAACTTGATCAGGTTTTTAAGAGTTTGAGGTTTGTTAAGTATTCTAAAGAGAGCTCAGTCTACCGTAAGAAAGAAAGAAGCACCATTCTGATACTAGCAATATATGTTGACGATCTCTTTGTGACCGGAAACTCTTTGAAGACAGTCATGGAGTTCAAAGCCTCAATGTCACAAAATTTCGAGATGTCTGATCTTGGACAACTCTTAAAGGAAGCTGGAATGGATACTTGTAATCCATCTTCAATACCAATGGAGTTTGGTTTGAAGTTGTCTAAAGCACTTGAAGAACCAGAGATTGATGCAACTGTCTATAGGCGAAGGATTGGATGCCTTAGATACCTCTTGCACACAAGACCGGATTTATCCTTCTCAGTTGGTATTCTTAGAAGGTATATGCATTCTCCACGTGAGTCACACGGAAATGCATTGAAGTAGGTGCTACGATACTTGCAAGGTACACTTGGTTATGGCTTGGCATTTAGACATGGAGGATCTCAGAAGCTTATAGGATGTAGTGATAGTAGCCACAAGACTGATCCAGACGACGGAAAGAGCACTACTGGACATCTTTTCTGTTTTGGAGAAACCCCAATCACATGGTGTTCTCAGAAGCAAGAAACAGTGACATTGTCATCTTGTGAAGCCGAGTTTATGGCTGCAACGGAAGCTGCCAAACAAGCAATTTGGCTTCAAGAGTTGATGAGTGAGATTACAGGAAGGAAGAGTGAGAAGACACTAATCCGTGTTGATAACAAGTCGACCATAGAACTGACCAAGAACCCAGTGTTTCATCGTTGAAGCAAATACATTCACAAACAACATCATTTTATTCGGGAATGTGTTCAAAGGGAGCAAATCAACGTTGAACATGTACCAGGAACTGAGCAACGAGCTGACATCTTGACCAAGGCATTGGCGAAAATCAAATTCAAGGAAATGAGGGATCTAATTCGAGTTCAAGACCTCAGCAAGGAATGCTTGAAGTTTAAGAGAGAGAATGTTGGAGATAAGCTTCAACATTACTAAAAAAGAAGATAAATAAGAAAAGGAAGTTATCCTTAAAGGAATTAGGATAACTTAAGTGATAAGGATTAGGAAAAGGAAATACCTAATTCAATGTAATAGGATAGGAAATGAAATCTAGTTCCTATATATATGATCATCGACTTGTGATGAATCATAACCTAAGAATAACCTAACAAGAGAGAACAATAGCTTTGTTTAGTTTTTGAGAGAGTTCTAAACATTAATAAAGGAAAGAAGTTTTATTGAGCTGTTTGTTCAAGGCCGAAACTAGGTTGAACGTCTTCACGTTTTGTTTTGGTCAGCACTTTATTTAGATCACTCTATATTAATTATTAAAAACTCATGTCAATGGGTACCATTTATAGAAGTGCATAGTGCAGAATTGTGAGAACATATGCAGAAAGCTCATACAACAATACAACAACCACAGTCAATGCATAATGTACTACAAGAATGTAAAAAGCCACATAAACTAAATCGGAAAAAAGGGTAATGACGGTACAGACCCATATTTGCTCGAAGGTTCAATCTCTGTAGAGGTTTTGCAGAAAAAAAATGATGGGAATAATTTGTATTTATAGGGAAAATACCTTGAGTTCTTTGCAGAAAAATTGAACCTTGCTGGGCCCTAGGATTTGAATCATTACAATTTTTATATTGACATCTTACTGAACGGTCTATGATGTGTAGTTCTTTGGTGAATTGAATAAACAAGTGTATTTGTTTGGATTAGTGAACAACTTAATATTGATCAGGTTGGTGTGTAACTTGTCTTGGAAAAGCTGGAACTCCCAAGTCTACCAGAGACTCATGAAGAAAATGTAACAAGTCTTTATATAACACAATCTATCTATCCATTGGACAGTCTCAGATTACAGTAGCTTCCTAACTCTTTTTATCAGTGTTTCAGCTATACTATACAGAAGCTGATGAGTGATCCAGCGAGAGCTCACCAGCTGAAGCTTGAAGTGATTGCCAAAGCACTTTAGATGGCTAGAGATATATGGATCTTGACGAGGTTTCTATTGTGTTTTGATCCCATGTCGCCATTGACTACTACTACTACTACTAGCTAGAGATACTCTTGACATTTTGTTGCAATTGATATCAATCGACATTAAAGTTTAAAAGTTGTGAAATAAATGCACTCCTAGTAAAAGAATGCTTTTCAAAACTTACTTTTGCATTTTGTCACAAATTGAAAACGACTTGACGGTTACGAAACATTAAAGTTGTGAAAGAGTATAGTTCTTGATGTAGAAAACAGAGAGTGACAATACAAAACTCAAAGAGACTACAAAAAGTTTTTCACACAAAAGACACTACTATCTTCTCAGGCAGCGAGATCAGGAAGTGTGTTCTGAATGTTGTAAGGCATCAAGATGTTGAAACCATCAGCAGCGGTTGAGATGATCATCCCTGGAATCTGGTTGTGCCAATGAAGTTCCTTCAAGTCCTTTTGTCCCTGATTTTCCAAAAGAACAAAAAACAGCTAAGGTTTTCAGACAAACAAACATCAAGCAAATATAAAAGAGGTTGAAGCAAATGTGTTACCTGGTGAACGAAAAGAAGCTGAGGAGGCAAGTCTTGAGGTGTGTTAACTTGTTCCTTGGTCTGTGCTTTGAACTCTGCTTCCTCTTCCTCATCCTTCTCTAAGGATAAATCCCATATCCTGCAGATACAACAGATATCCAAAAACCATTAAACATTTTCTCTTGTGTTCTTTTGCGGGTTATCTGTGTTTTTCTGTATAAGGCTTTGTGGTTTACGTGAGCTGGTTATCGCCGGAAGAGACTGCAAGTGTTGAGGATTCATGAGCGCTCCACTCAATCGACGTGATAGGATGCTTATGATACTCAAAATGTGCTACCTTAGCATCTCCTTCCTAATTTAAGTTTGAAAGGCTATCACATCAGAACTTTGTTAAGATATTGATATGGATTTTATAAAACCCACCTTGATAACTCTAAGATCATGGATAGAGAATGCCCCGTCATCACTCCCTGAGGCCAACATGCAACTAGCCAACCTTCATGAAATAGGAAAAATAACGAATGAGCCAATGACAAAAAAAAAAAAGTTGCACATCAAAGTGGCAAAGAGAACCTGTTCCATGAGATGACATTCACATCTGCGTTATGTGCTTTGAAAGCTAATGCAGGCGTCTTCCCAACTCGGACATCCCATAGTGCAATAGTCCCATCCACAGAACACGACGCAAACACGTTGGCTTCAGCTGGACTCCACTGGCAACAGATGAAAGGATATTAAGCCAAAAAAGACATGGTAACAGTTAACAAACAATTTAGCTGCAAAGAGAAACAGTTTTACTTGTAAATCTTCAACACTTGCGGTGTGTCCTGCTAACGGAATAGGATCAACAGTCCATGAACCATTAGCTGGTTCCCACAAATGAATCATACTCATGCAGTCCCCTAACCAGTGGAGAAAAAATAAATAAATACACAATGACCTATGTTGAAAAGCATGTAACTGTCTGAGTATTGCTGAAAATTCTGAGATAAACTATACCGGAAAGAAGTCTTCCGGCTGTTGCAGGACTCCAATCTATAGCATAGCCTTCATCTTTGTGGCCAGAAAAGTTAACCAAGGGTGCTTGGTTAAGAACCGGTGAAGTTCCATCTTTACCTTCTGTTTCTGACTCCGCTAAAGCATTAAGATGAGAGCTCATGTCCCACACCTGCCAACAAATGCAAAAACACAAACCAGTTTCTAAGAAACACATATAAACATGTACACGTTAGTAAACAGTAACATATCTTCATGGCTTATCTACTATCCAGTTTCTGAAATAATAAGGACATTGTCTTACCTGTACATGACCTGAATCTGCCCAAGAGACACATATATGAGGATTCTGTGGCATTGCACGAATGCGATTAACACATCCATGGTGAGCAACCCTGCGGACCTGTTTATCAGAAACAGTCGAGATAAAAGTATTAACCATGATGATGACTCTCTCTACTTCAGTGACGACTAGGTGAATAGCATAATAATTAGAAAGAAACAAATAACTACCTGAATAATTGGAGTAGTGGAAGCTCCATCTTCGCTTTCCTCATCGCTATCACTGTCCTCATCCTCATCTTCCATATCATCATCACCATTCACTTGCGTCTTGGGCACTACATCGCGCCTCTTGCCAGATACGTTGCTGATTTTAAATAATCCAATGGAGTTCAGAGGTGCTTTCTCAGCCTAAAAAGAAGAGGAGAGTTAACTATTCATAACTTAATACGAGAAGTAAGAAGCAAAAACACATTGGAAGATATAAGACTCACCTGAGTCCCAGCCACCATATACAGTGTGTGAGGAAACTCAGTTCGATTCAAACCCAACTTATCACCTAAAATGTCAAAACTGAACAACAGAACACAAATCATTCAGAAAAATAGTAAAGTTCTTAACTTTATGATTCAGATGATGCCTTTGCAGAAACATGTGCATACAAAACCCTAAAGTATCACGCTCTTTTAGCTGAAAAAATCGTAGTCTAAGTTTACCTCAAACAGGGCCAGCCAACATGGAAGCCATGAAGGGAATTATAAGCAGAAGGGTCGCACTGAAGTTCTTCTCCATCTTCGAGCTTATCAACACCTGGCTGCCATACCCTTGTTGGCATCGATGGTATCGATGAAGAAGACGCTTCTCCCTTCTTCTATCAAATTTCAAACATTCAAATTCACGCGATTAGGTTACTGATTTGAGAGACAAAGTCAGATTGAAGTTAGGGATTCAAAGTTCAAACCTTGTTCTTCCTCTTTGCCTTCTTAGGGTTTATGCTGCGAACCATTTTTGCCTTCCTTTCGATTATACAGTGATGAAGATGAAGATGATGAGTTCAGCTAAAGGTTACTCCCCCCCCCCTAGGGTTTTAGCAGTTTATACATGATAAAATAATTTCACAGATACCCTCCGTTTATTAAACATTATATTATACATCCCTAAATCTTTTAAAGTTTTAAATATCACCCAAAAGTTCGTTAAGTGATCACATTCAATCTGATTTTCTTTGACTATTCGTTGATTAGAGCATGTTTATTGCTAAGGGACTTAAGTGATCCTTAATGAATATTTTAGTATTATAATTAAAATAAGAGATTTTGTTAAGAGATATTTAATTATAGTATTTTATTGATAGTCTCTTAATTAAGTCCCTTAACAATAATTTTTTACATAAAATTAAAGCAAAGATTACATTTATTTATTAAGTTAAACAAAATCATTACATTTCAAACATACATTATACCAAATATTACAACAATAAACAATAATAATTTTAAAGAGGCATCGAAGCTCAGTTCTTAACTTGATCATGTCCAAATTTATGCCATATATGTTCGACCAAATCACGTTTCAGTTGTTGATGCATTTGTTTATCACGAATTCTTGTTCGAACACCCATCTGATTGGCGATATTCGTAGGGATATCGGTAGAATAGTTGAGATCGACATGTGAACTTTCGCTGCCTTCTCCTGGTTGGAAATCTGAAACATCATATTGAGTGTATTCATCTCGTTCGTCTTCTACTATCATATTATGGAGTATGATACATGCTCTCATAATCTTTCTAATCTTGACTTTATCCCAAAAAGTGCTGGATTTTTAACAATAGCAAATCGAGCTTGCAAGACTCCGAAAGCACATTCGACATCTTTTCTGGCAGCTTCTTGATGTTGAGCAAATAAAACTGCTTTCGGGCCTTGTGGAATTGGAATAGATTGGATGAAAGTAGCCCATTTCGGATAAATACCATCGGTGAGATAATAAGCCAGATTATTCTCATTTTTGTTGACCGAGAAATGCACTTGCGGTGCTAGACCATTTATTATGTCATCAAAAACAGGTGAGCAATCAAGAACATTGATATCATTTAAGGTACCTGGAGGTCCAAAAAAAGCAATCCATATCCAGAGATTATATGAAGTCACCGCCTCTAAAATGATTGTGAGTTTTCCTGAACCACGAGAATATTGTCCTTTCCAAACGGTGGGACAATTCTTCCACTCCCAATGCATACAATCGATGCTTATTATCATCCCGGAAAATCCATGAAGGTCTCCAATATGAAGTAGACGTTGATGATCAGCCGGTGTTGGTCTTCTCAGGTATTCATCACCGAATAAATCAATTATTGCTTCCACAAAATTTTCAACACATAACCAAGTAGTGGTTGAACCGAGCCTGAGGTATTCGTCGACTGCATCTAGCGCAGAACCATAAGCCAACATACGAATAGCTGTTGTACACTTTTGAAGTGTAGAGAGACCAAGCCTTCCCAGACCATCTTTTTTTGTCGGAAAAATGGAAATTCATTGGAGAGTCAATCAACAATATGTATGAACAATGGTTTGTTCATTCAAAATCGTCGTCGAAAAAGATTTTCAGGATATGTTGGAGTTTCACTGAAATAATCATTCCATAAATGCATATGACCTTATTCACGATTTCTTTCGATAAAATTCGTTTTTTCCATGTCCTCCTTTCATCTTCTTGATCAATGATCAGATTCTCAAAGCTTTGCTCAAAAAATTGATCGAAAATTGCGTCAAAGGAGTCATCAAAATCGTGGTGAGAAGACGATGCCATGTAATAGAATTGGTTTAGATGTGAGAATACGAAATAGAATTGTCAAGAAAAAGATACAAGAAGAAGAAAATATTTGTGTTTACGAAGAGAATGAAGATGAATGAGAAAACATTCTTTTACAGAGTGAATGAAGGCAAATAAATAAGTGGTGATACTAGAGACTTTATAATTGTACAATAAAACAAACATGTCATTTCATTTTTTTATCTGTGAGTCATGGTGACAACAACAACACAAAAACAATACATGTCTCTCGTGACCTCTCCAGAACAACAAGACAAAAATAAACATGTCTCTCGTGACCTCTCCAGAACAACAAGACAAAAACAAACATGTCTCTCGTGACCTCTCCAGAACAACAAGACAAAAACAATACATGGTGATGACAACAACACAATAAGATAGAACTCTCATGACTCTCTCAAGTGGTTCTGACCTCTCACCTATACTCTCTCGTGACTCTCTCATCTTCACTATACTCTCTCATCTCCACTATACTCTCTCGTGACTCTCTCATCTTCACTATACTTTCTCATATTTGTCGTCAATTAGCTCACCTCCTGTCACCTGCATTAAGACACATAACAAAAGCTCGAGACAGAAGACACATAACAAAAATTTGAGACAGAAGACACATGAACAACAAACATAAAATACATTAATAACATCAAAACCACATAAAAAAAGCTTGAGACAGAAGACAAAAACAAACAACAAACTTAAAATACATTAATAACATCAGAAGCTTGACACATGAACAACAAACATAAAACATAATAACAACTACTTAAAAGACACATGAACAACAAACTTCAACAAAACAACAGAAGAAAGGAACTTAAACTAAGACATCAACTCGTTAATCAACTTCTTCTTGAGGGCTTCTTCATAGTCAGCCAGCGGATCTTTCTTGGCTATCAGACTGTCTAGTAGACTAATCTTAGACAAGTGTTCTTTGATCACAAGATCCTGTTGTTTTATACCCCACATAGTTTGAAAGTCCTTAAGTGCATTGCCCTCAATCACTGGCTTCTTACCACATGCCTTTGAGGCTTTAACACCCGGTGGACGCTCCATTTCAGAGGCTTGACAGTTTGAAGAATCAACACCATCGTCACACTTTTTTTTCTTACTGCTGCCTTCAATTTTAGCAGACGCTTGGTCACACCATTTTTGGTCGTTCTTGAGCTCTTTCCAAGCATGTTCAAGGAAGAATTTCTTGTTATGGTTGGATATCAGATGTGCGCGTTTCAACACATCATTCTCATTTTCACCGCTCTTCTTCTCCTTACTTGCAGCTTCGAAGTCTCCGCAGAACTTGCACACAAGATCATTGATCCTATGCCATCGTTGCTTGCAATGCTTAGCCTCTCTCTGATCGCAGCCACCATCTTGACAACTTCCAGCAAAGTAATTTGCTATTCTTGTCCAGAAAGTCCCTGATCTTTGTTCATTGCTAACCACTGGATCTTTGCTTGTGTTAAGTCATGAGCTAATGAGCAAGATATCATCCTTGAGATGAAGACAGTGAGACATTGTCTTCATAGTTACCAAAAGAGATGGTTGGTTGACTATTTAATAGATCAACAAATTTAGAAGTCTGAGATGTATAGAAATCCATTTCGGGAGAGAAGGAGAAGAACATATACGAGACAGTGGGAAGAGAATACAGAGGAGAAGGACATATACGAAATAGTGGGAAGAGAAGACATATGAGAAAGTATAGACTTAACACAAGCTTCATTGCATTGATCACTCAACCAAACCGAGAAGACATCTATCCACCACATTCATCACACACAACCAAACCATAAATAAGAATTTATTACCCTATTCTCATTTGTATTTAACAACCTAAACTTCTATTTATTGCCTAACCAAGCACTAACCACCAACAATAATCTGAACATTAATCACAAACAACCAACAACAATCTCAACATTATTCTCAAAAGGATTCGAGACAGAGTTCTTACCTTAATGAAGAATCGTGGAGGTTGTGTCTGACGAACCATGATCATCTTCTTCTTCATCTCTCCATCTCAAGACCTTGCAAGACACAAACACATACAAAATATTAACTGATGATTCAACCATAAAACAACAATAATCAATGACATGCTTAATTGAAATATTGATACATGATTCAACTTCTTAATTCTCGATGAAGAAACACCATGAAAGACAAAACAGACATAACAACAATCTAACACATTAAGACACAACAAATGAACAAATCCAAACAAATCAGAGGATTGATTACAGTAGCTTCGAAGATTGATCAAAGCAAATCAGAGAAAATAAGAGCAATCAAGATTAACGATGAAGAATCTAAGACATGCATGCTTTACCTATTGATACAGAGAGTCACCGGTGTTCTTCGTCTCAGAGACCACCGATAGAGAGAGAGAGAGAAGTCGCCGTTTCCTTTCCTCACCGAGACCAGTCGGTAGAGCCGTCGTTGTTCCGTCTACGAGATCAATCCTTCGAGCCGTCGCCGTTTCGTCTACGAGAGACACCAAGACGGAGAAAATCGCCATTGAATTGCCGTTCGATCGCACCAGAGGAGAGACACCGAAAGAGAAAGAAAGAAAGAAGAAAAGAAAAAAAATAATCGACACCGCAACCGCTTTTCTAACCCGTAAGCGTGCGACACGTGGCTCTAAAACACGCCTCTTCCCGTTGCTAATTAAGGTACGTCCATTCCTTTTATCACATTATTTCTTTTATTTTAATTCCCCTTTTTACTAACAAACCCTTTTAAGGGTCATGAATAAACATGCTCAATTTAAGGCAAAAGTTTGTAATTTTCTCTAGAGTTTAGGCAATTTACACCTATAAATTATCTCTTTTGCTTAGATACCCTCGGTTTATTGAAAATTAATCTAGATTCCCAGGTCTTTCTAAAATTGATATCTCACCAAAAAATTGAGAAGAGGATTTATTTTTCCAACTCTGGTCGTTGATTAGAGTCAACAGAATCAATCTAGTGAAAAGGGAATTAGGGTCTCTTGTGTACCGATAAGAAAAAACGAAGTACGCTAAACGCTAGTCTTGGTACAGGTTCAGTGCAACTTCGATTTTGTTGCCGGTTAAGTTTCAAATGGATATTAATTTCGTTCAGGCATATGTTCAATGCTAACTCAAACCAACGCAGTTGGTTTGATTCGGTTTAAGATCTAAGTTGAACAAAATATCACTTTTAAGAGTCTTGAGAAAACCGGGATCAAGAACCAAGACCATGTACGCCCCCCCCCCCCTAAACGATTTTGGAAAGGTCCTAAATACTACTAATATCTCAAAAGACAAACCAGCGTTTGATAAAGACCAAGATTACTCGCTAAACGACAACTAAACCGCATTAGTTTTACCATATAGCCGATAGACAATGGTCTTTTTATTTCTTTGCACCCAATCAAGGCTTGGAGGCACATGTCATGACATGCGACTTGAACTTCTCCAATTCTGTCAGAACTTCCTCTTCCGGTCTGTAAATCAAGTCACTCATCCGCCATATCTGCCAATGAAGAAGATAGTATAAGCACAACACATTTAAGTTTTATTCACAAAATTGCTCATCAAGGTACCAAGAAAGTGTTTAATGGTTTACCTGCAATGTTCCACCTCCACCAGTAGTCTCACAGTCATCAGAAACACTGACAATAGTCCAAGGGTCCGCCGCATTCCAGTGGAAATCAACAACTTTGTCCCTAAGAAAAAAGAAAAAAAAACTTAATTAGAAGCAAGTAAAATGAGAAAGCAATCAAGTGAACTAGGATCAAGTCTTTTACGAACCTGTGACCAGCATGCTGGAAGAAGAGCCCTGCAGGGTTTTTAGCTGCACGATCAGACTTCTTACTGACCTGATGCATAGTTAAACAAACCAAACATGAGTAAGATGAATAACTTTCAGTGATGATAGCGAACAAAGATTAATTTAAGACATATCTGAGTGAATTATGTACACACCCTGTCATAATCCCAGATGTTCAAGAGACCATCTTCTGCGGAACTCCCAAAAACAGATGCCTTATCAGGAGACCACTGAATTGATTAACAAGATGGTCATCAGTGAATTATTAAGTACAGTAATATGCTTTAAACAAAAAAAAAACATAAGAGCTGTTGTTGAAACCTGAACGCAAAGAACAGCAGCTTTGTGGCCCTCAAATTTGTAAATAGGCGTACCAACTCCATTGGAGGTAAGGTTCCTGCGATCATACAACCGGACAGTGTTGTCTGCAGACCTGAAACATTCAACTATGTCTAATGAGTACATGTATGCATATTCTAAAAAATTTCTTAATTAGATATTAAGTGTGCCTTTATCATTTATGTCTATTTCCCCATACCCTGTCAAGATTAGGTTGTCGTCATGAGGATTCCAATCGACACAATGAAGATCAGCATCATGCGCCTTTTCAACCTTTTAAACACAAAAAAAAACAAGATAACAGAAGGTAAGAACTTTAAAATTTTGTTAGGATCAAGAAAATACAGTACCTTCGTGACAGGGCTAGTGCCAGTTCTTGCATCCCACAGTATAAGGCAAGAATCGTCACCAACACTGCAGAATTCTTGTGCACTAGTTCACATGACATACAAATTTTACCAGAAGATCATCAGAAAGCATGAAAAACCTTGAAAGAAATACCACATCTTCTAAGAAGTTACCTAGTCGGGCTGAATGCCACATCTTCAACCGTATCATCATGGCCTTGATATACACCTCGCGGGCCAACAGAAGGACTCTCAGACTTATCACCACCTTCACCAGTCTGTTTGATGATTGATCCAGATGATTTGGAATCTGTACCAACCGTTGTGATGTGGTCCTGGATACTCCACAAAACAACTAACTTGTCCTTGCCTAAGAATTAAGAAAAGAACCTTTTTTATGAGAAACTGGCAAAACCACCGGATTAGACACTAAAAATTTACAGAAACGCAGACCTCCAGAGAGAACAAATGGTTCGGTTGGGCACATTGCAAGAGCAAATTCAGCATTGTCTTGGTGTCCAGTTAGTATCTGCGAGAAAAAAATGTTCAGGTGATGCAAACAAGTAGCAATTTTTAAGAAGATATGAAAGAGATATATATCACTTCCAGTGATGAGGTTAAGATAAACAAGAATAAAGCGCAAGAAATATTTTCAGAAGTGGACATACCAAATCCGGACGGGAATTTGCAGCTCCAAGCACAGCATGACGGTTTGGTTGGGTTTCAACATCCCAAATGAGAACCTGCAATCAACATATTGTACATAGATAACTGAAACTAGAAATGATTCCAAAACAAAGGATGCTGCCAAATAAAGTGGTACGAAAATGACACATATCAAGTTGCTGTGACCATAACAAAATAGAAGAAGCAGCAAGCACTTACATCAGGACTGTCGGTGTGAGTAGCAATAATCTTACTGTTCTGTGGGAGTTCCCTGATTCTGTTAACCTGCAATTGCAATAAATGATGAATAAACACCAAAAGAGGGTGTTACTTTCATCCAAAGTGCTAAACAAGTAAATTCATTCAGCAATTAAAACAGTGTTGAATGCACCAAATAGGAGTAGATCAACAATGCCCATAATATGATTATCTCTAAAATGGGAGAATTAAAACCTCTCCAGGGTGAATGATGGTCTTGTACTTCTTCACAAATGGAGAACGTGCTTCTTCATTGAACTGAAACACACATTTGACAGAAGATAGTAAATAAGTGTCACGATAGGAAATCCATTGTATTGGGAAGCGTGGTAAGGGTAAGAGCTCTAGATTGGTAGCTACCTGAGAAATGTGCTCAGCCGCAGCAACCCGTGGCTTAACAACTTCGCAATTCGCTATGACTAGAGTATTGGGAACAGTGCCGTCAGTCTAATGACACAAACCAAGCACAAATGTGATGAAACACAAGCTTCTGAAATGTTAAGGCAGGTAAGATTGAGGAGAAAGTGAAGAAGCTACTTGTTCAGAGAGGTAAAGACGCTGGCGATTCTTGTAGGTAGCTTGGTCGAGTTGTGGACCCCATCTGTGAAAAAAAACAAACAGCAAAATTCACCAAACAGAACCTCTTTAGCACAAGAAAAAATTACAAGTAAAACAATTTGAAGTAACACAGACCAAAAAATCCAAAACCTTCTTCATCCTTTCCTTTGTGTTGGTTAAGGTTTAAAAAAACGAACATCAGATACATAAAAAGCTCAACACCAAACCCATAACCAGAACATTCGCAAGTCTCAGTAAAACCCAGAAACTGAAATGGGTTTCAACACAAGAATGTTCAACACGAGATGTAACTGAGGAGAGATAAAGAGAAACCCTAGAAGAAGAAGAAGAAGAAGAAGGGACCTGCAAGAGAGGGAAGGCCAGACGAGGTTGTGGTTGGCGAGCCAGTCGTAGAGAATGGGGACGAGACCTTTCCACTGAGAGTACTTCTCGTCCACACTCTGCTCCTTCTTCTTCCCGCTTTCCTTCATCTTCCCACCGCTCTGCTCCTGCGTCTGAGAATCCTCTTTGCTCTTAGGTTTCCGCCCTCTCTTCTTCGCCGCCGGAGTTACGTTGGTTCCTCCGCTCGTTTGAGGAGACGCTCCTGCTGCTGCTGCTTCCTCGCTCTCCATTTTTCTCTCTCTCTCTCTTCCCTTTCTGTCGTTTTATTTGATTTACTCTCTCTTCAGTGAGAGAATAGTACTGTATCCGTATCTCTCCTCTCTACACTGCTTTACTAACAATACCACCACCACCGTTTCCTTTTTTTTTCTTTTTCTGGATTGTTTATTAAATAATAAAATAACGGATGGAAATTGGAAACTAATATTATCAATTAACCAAGTGAACCGAACTATTATTTTTAGTTTTCGGTTTCAATGTATGCCGTACTTACGAACCAAACGGCAAGATTATAAAATTCAATCGATTTCGATTCGGCAAACACCAACCGGTCGGTTTAACCATAACTGAGAATCAACAATAGCGTCCTATATAATTAACCGAGTGATTCTGGTTCAGAAAAAACCCAACTTAACTGTATAAACCGAGTCTTACGAAACTAACCGAGACTTATTAGATATTTTTCCTTATTAGTCTTGTACAATTAGCCCAAAGCTCCAACTATATGCTACCCTTCACATTCTATAACTCAATTTCGACAATAATCTAAACTGAGTAAAAGAACATATAAATTTTGAAAATCTAAAAAAAAATGATAGTTACTCAAGAAAATCCAACATATAGGAAATAATAAAATAGGAAATATGTATAAGCAATAAGGACCTCAAATAATCTAAACCTCAAAACATGAAGACAAACAAAACTCCAGCGATCAACCAAACCAAAGAAAGAGACAGAGAAGAAGACGAAGAAGTATCAACAATCTGAACAGGGAAATCACATTGTCCTTGAGATATATTCTGTGTAGTAATGGTAGCCAAACCTTGGAAGATACAAGCCTCCTCATCTTGGTTCTTCACTTGAAAATACATGTTAAACGCATACGAAGCATTCCCATTCGCATCAAGACCATTGCAAGAAGATCCGTAACCAAGCGCCGTGCAATCCGAGAAAGTGCAGGCGAAATCTATGTTCTTGGCGAGCTTTGTCAAGTCTTTAGCTTCTGGGTTAAACGTACACCACTTGTTTGGTAGATATGTCACGCTCTGTGCACCAATCAACAGCTTGTTCTGTCCTTGTCCAGAGAGGTCTAAAGGAAACTTTGGCTGCCCGTCGAACCTGAATAGTCCCCAGTGGCGTTCAAACGCTCCTGGTGCTATGCTTTTAGCATCCTCATCTAATAATCCGAACAAGTATACCTCAATGTAGGTTGGTCTCAGTGGAGTGCCTTTGTTTGTTCCAAGCCTCGGTAATAACCCGTTGTAGAACCTATAAGCATCGCCTGCAAAGAAACCCTTTTTTTCAAAACCTCATCTAAAGCACTGGCAAAATGTATGTTAGTTTTAGATATGTTACCGTTGTTTGCATGTTTGTCACCCTCTGTTGGCCAGCCAACTTCTCCAACGATGATCGGCATATCTCCATGACCAACAGCTTTCAAAGATGATACCAAAGTGTCGAAATTGGCATCGAAAACGTTTGTGTAACTAACACCATGGTCATCTATAGGTTGAGCTCCATCAAAGAAGGCATAGTTGAGGGGGAAATCATCATTCCCATAGAGACTTAAGAAAGGGTAGATGTTGATTGTGATGGGTGCGTTGTTCTTGCCAAGAAAGTCAACAATCTGAGTCATTTGCTCGAGGATATCAGGACGGAATCTTCCAGCAGATGGGACTGGGTTGCTTGCTGGTGAGTCATAGACATCTGCGTTTAAAGGGACTGTTGCTTTTACAGCGTTTCCTAGTCCAGCCTCGTTTAAAGCGTTTTGGATGTTTTGAAGTGCAGGGAACGTGAGGTTTATGAACGATCCGTTGTATGATTTGAGGAATGGCTCGTTCCCAACAGCTACAAACCTGAAACACATCATCAACAGTGTTGTTACTAGAACCAATGTGTAACTAAGAAAGAAGAGAGGGAGGGAGAAACTCACGTGATATTGACACCACCACTGAAGTTATAACGAGTGACGTTCTTGCGAACCCAATCCTTGGCTCGGTCATAACTTCCCATGACGTTAAGCTGATCATTGGGTATAGCAACCATCACTTCGAGACCAGAGCCGGCAAGTGCACCCATGGTGGTCTCGTCAGCATCGAAAAGCTTAACTTTGTTGATGTTATTGTCCTTGAGCATCTGAACCACTGTCTTTGGTGGCAGCTTGTGTGTGGCCATTGTTCCCCAGTTAACTCCCAGCCCATCTACCATTATACTCAGAGGACCTATTAGGATTGCTAATCCAACGAAAAGGGCCAACAGATTCACCATCCTGAGAAAGAAGGAAAGGGCTTGAGATAATTCCAAAAAGAAAAAAACAACCAACTAAAGAGAAATGAAACCAATGATCATAACCAGAATAGAAACAGCAACACGCTTACATCAGGACTGTATGTGTCTTCCTATTTTCTGGGTGTTTCCTGACTTTGTTAACCTGCTGCAACTGTAAATTGTTAATCAATACGCATCCAAAAACAGCGTTTTGCTGTCATCAAAAGTGAAAAAAAAAAGAAGTAAATTCATGTACTTTTTTTAAAACAGCAATGCAGCAGATTCTGATAAGTAACAATTTTACAGCACCAATATAACTAGAAGCAACAATGTGGATACAGCAATGCAGCATATGTGACGATACCACATCTGTTCTAGCGTGGGAGCATAATAAGGAAAAGGCAGAAGATTGTATTTGTAACAAAACCCATTATTTACCTGAGTGAGATATGTGCTCTGCCCCAGTGACCCTTGGCTTAATAATTGCACTTATGACTCGAGTATAGAGCACACGGACATAAATCTGGTGACACAACCAAGAAAATACAAATGTAATATGTTACATTCACGAAAATTTGGAGAAAATGAGACAACTTTCTGAAATGTTATTGCAAGCAAGATACAAAACAAAAAAACACACATACATATATGCTTGTTCAAGCTGTGGACCCTTATCTATTAAACTCAAAACAACATTCAATGTTAACACCAATCTCTTCTTAGCATAAGAACTAATGACATTATCAAATAAGAATACAGATAAACATCTGAAAAAAAATTCATTTGAAACCAACAAAGTAAACACAGCGAAACACTAAAGCGGTTATCAAACCCTTCTGTGTTGTTCACGGCTTACCAAGATAGAGCTCAAAACTTTAGAGACATAAACACAAACAAGGGGTGAAGACACCAAACCCTAACTTAAAACCAACAAATCGAAAAGTATCTGTCTCTCAACCGTCTCCTATTTTAAACGGAAATGCAAATTAAATCCAAACATCAAAAAAGTTCAAAGCTTTTCAAACGGGAATCGACTTTGGTAACCTAAGAGAGAGAGAGATAGTGATGGCTAGAAGCAGAGAGTGGAGATGAGGAGCCTTTCTTCTTTTCAAAATCAAAGAGACTTTTGTCGCTGAGCGGAAAGATAAACCTAAAAGTGACGCTGTGATGATGTAAAACTGATATTTTATTAAAACTGAATAAAAATAAATTAAAACGTTCGAAACATAACGGATGATTGGAAGCAATAAATGACTGAGTCAAGGATCTACCATACCACCGTTAACAATGGATTTTTTAACAAATTGAAATTTTTATTGACAAATACTATCTCCGTTTCAATTTAGTTGTCATAGCAGAAAAAATTTTCGTTTTAAAATAAATATCGTATTATAATTTCAATACAAAATTTATTTATTAAATGTATCACTCTATTTTATTGATTGAAATGTGGTTAGGTGTATAAGTAACGATGTTTTTATTTCAGAAATATACAAAATTAAATATATTTTTTAATCTATATGTAAAAACCTAACACGATAAGTAAATTGAAATGGAGGAAGTATTAAAGTATTTAATCTTTTTTCCCTAATTGCATTGAATATGTATAATTTTCATGTCTTCTTGTATACATAATTGTATTTTGTGACTCACATAATTGTATTTTTTGGGTAAATATTAAAATGTATTACCATTTACAATTTTAAAGAAATACGAGTGGCGGAACAATACAACATAAAAACACAACAATGAAATGAGCTATAATCACGACATCGAATAAAGAATGTAAAACATGAACTACTGAACCCGAGACCGAAGAGAAGAGTAAGGCGGAAGTACTCCACCAGCTACTAAGAGTGAGGAATACGCGTTGGGGATACTTAGTGTTGAGGCGTCATTGATAATATCAGTCACGAACTGGTAGACATTGACTTGCCAAAGCTCGACGCCAAAAGATCACACCTACCATGGAAATCAACAATGGACATCAAGCATAAACACCAATATGAGACCAGAATATGCAGTAGACAACAATAGAGATCGCTCCGGAATGACAATACCTAGCAACTAGTAATTTCCAAAGCAACAACCATCGTTGCACCCACCATCGAAAGGAACATCCTCTACACCTTCAAACCAAAGCTCACATGCACCTGATTACTCTCATTCCACTGAGAGAATTCCACATAAACCATCTACAACATATACTCGAGCTAGAGAGACGCTTTTATTTGGAGAATGAAGCAAATGATAAGCTCGCCACAACTAGCGGAACCTGCACAATGCAATTCCCCTTAAATGTCAGTCTCCTTAGGTAAACCATCTCTCCCACTCAAAATTCCAATTCCTTCATTTTCTTGTCCGCATAGCTATTTTGCCAATCTTGAGCCTCCTTCATTTTCTCCTTGACAAACATGATTTTATCTGTTGTTTCTTTTATCACACCTGGTGAAATATCTCGGCCCTCCCCCACTTCGATCCAACACAAGGGGCTTCGACACGACCGACCATACAAGATCTCATAAGGTGACATGTTGATACCCGAGTTGTAACTGTTGTCGTACGCAAACTCAAATAATGTTAAATGCTTCTCCCATAGTTTACCAAAATCCACTACACAAGCCCGCAATAGATCCTCCAACGACTGGATTGTCCGTTCAGATTGCCCATTTTTTTGCGGATGGTGTGTTGTGCTCATGCGTACCTGGTTCCCAAAGCTTTCTGGAATGCCAACCAGAAATTTGAAGCAAATAGTGGATCTCGATCAGAAACGATGCTAACAGGAATACCATGAAATTTCACAATCTCCTTCATGTAGAGTTCAACGCATTTATCCACACCATCTAACTTTTGGAATGAAAGGAAATGTGCTGACTTAGTGTGGTCCACTATCATCCATACTTAATCTTTGCGCCCCTTTATCTTTGAAACCCGTACACAAAGTTCATCATGATCATATCCCACTTTTACTCATGCACGGGTAGATCCTGCAATAAGCCACTCAGAACCTTATGCTATGCTTTCAGCAACTGGCATGTTGGACACTTTCCCACCCATCCTACTACACCCCTGACCAATGGTAGCACCGCCTAAGGTCGTGGTACATCTTCATCGCACCTGGTTGTATGGAGAACTTAGATTAGTGTGCTTCCTTCAGTACATTTTCCCCCAACTCATTATCATTGGAGACACATACTCCTCCATGGAAGATGATCGTCTTGTTACTGGTCTTCCAATACCCCCAGAACACCATCTTCGACCATCTTAAACAACGCTTTATCTTCCCATTGGTCAATCTTGTTTAAGTCAAAAGGTCAACTTGATTCGCCGCTTCCTTGCCTAGATGAACAGACTCGTCTGCTAACACATAACCCCGCAACAATCCCAACATCAAAATAAACCCTCCCATTTTCTTCTCTGCCAAGACACTCGCCTTTTGTCAACTCACTGCATCAACTACTAAGTTAGCATTGTCTAGGTGATAAGTTATCTCCAAATCATAGTCCGCCATCATCTCCATCCATCTTCTCTGCCTTTGGTTTAACTCTAGCTGAGTGAACATGTACTTAAAGCTCTTATGGTCCGTAAACACATGAATCATTTCCTCATAAAGGTGTGACCACCAAATCTTAAGTACAAACACAACCGCTGCCATCTCCAAAACATGAGTGGGATAATTCTCCTCGTGCGTCCTCAGCTGTCTAGACGCATAAGCAATCACACGCTCTTCTTGCATCAAGACACATCCAAGCCCCATCTTTGATGCATCCCTGAAAACCACAAAAGACAGTATAGGGTGAGGTAGTACTAGCACCGGTGTACTCATTAACCACTCCTTCATGTTTGAAAAGCTTCCCTCACATTCTGCTGTCCACTCATAATTCACATATATTCCCGTCAATCTGGTTAATGGCTTAGGCAGACTTGCAAAGATTTTCACGAATCAATTATAGTACCCCGCTAGTTCCAAAAATCTCCCAATCTTTGTTGGTGTACCCGACCTTGGCCAATTAGCAATGGCTTTGACCTTCTCAGGTCTGATGCGACTTCTTTTTCAGAGACTACATGACCCAAGAACCCAATATGTCTTTGTCAAACACTACACTTGCTTAGCTTTACAAACAACTTATGCTCCCTCAGTTTCTCCATCACCACCCTTAAATGTCCCTCGTGTTCCTCTGAAAATTTCAAGAACACCAAAATGGCATCGATTGGTTCGTCCAAGAGCTTATGGAACACTCTGTTCATCAACTTCATAAACGCCGCTAGGGTATTAGTTAACCCAAAGGGCATGACCACGAACTTGAATTGGATGTACCTTGTCCTAAATGTGGTCTTCCTAACGTCTCATTTTCAATAGAAATTTGATGGTAACCAGATGCCAATTCTATCTTCGAGAACCACAATGGTCCCTTGAGCTGATCCAATAACTCATCAATCTGAGGCAACGTGTACTTTTTCGTGATCGTTACTTGGTTCAGCCCCTAATAATCAACGCACATGGGAAAACTACTATCCTTCTTCTTAACAAACAACATTGCTGCACTCCACAACGAGCTGCTCGGCCTGATGAACCCTTTTCGATCAATTCCTACAGTTGCTTCTATAACTCCGTTATCTCCGTTGGATCCATGCTTTAAGGGGCCTTGGAAATAAGAGCAGTTCCATGCTCCAACTCTATCGTGAACGGCTCATCCCACGATGGTGGTAATCTAGTAAGATTTTGGAACACATCTTCAAATTCACACACCACCAAAATCTCGCCAACATCACCTCTTATTATGTTCCCAAAACAGTTATTGTTGCTAGGCACAGCTCACATCCTTTCTTGACCATTCATTTCACTCTTAACGCCGATATCACCGGAATTTCAGCCTCATTCTTTTTCCCTTGAAACACCATCTTTCCATCTTCTTGAGTGAAGGTCACTTGACACTTCTCATAGTCCAAGTTAGCTTGATAATAGGCTAACCAGTCCATTCAAGGATTACTTCATACCAATTAATTGGTAACATGATCAGATCACCCGACATGTCCTCATCGCCCACTACAATTGACACATCTTTATAAATGGCATTCAACTTCAGCATTGCACCACCCGCTACATGAAAAATTCTGAGGCTTTCTTCGAGGCCAGATGCTCAACGCACAATAACTTTAAGATGCACAAAGGAATGTGACACCCCAGAGTCAAACAAAGTGTGGGTTTCACTTCCCCCAACAGTAACAATTCTTATACAACCATTCATGCATTCCTTACACTAAGCATATGATTCTAACAATAACTTAGAGAGTGTAAGGTACAAGAGTTACCATCAATCGGATTTGCTCCATCCTCCATACCCAACATATGCATCTTTGGTGCTACGTTCTGTCTCTAGCCAACAGTTGTTGATCCAGTTCCCGACTTTTACCACATGTACGATCAGGTTGCGCGTTCTCTGGTGCCCTGCAATCCTAAGCCATATGTCTAGTATCACCACAACAGTAACAAAGAATGCCCTCCATCAGGAAAATCCCGAATTTGACGGTCCATACTTCCACACTTAAAGCATCCACCAGTACCTTGATGACACATACCACGATGCATCTTACCACACGTTCCAAATGCAATCACCACAGCGCCCTTCGCCTTGTTCTCAACTCTCTTCGGAGTTGATGGCACTTGGTTTCTCTGTGATTGTTCATGTTTTGCCACCTCTTCCAGCCCACTCTCCACCAATGTTGCTTTCTCGACCAGTTCTCCAACGGCATGATAGTCTCTACTAACCATCATGGTCATAAGTTCATGATTCATTCTGCACATGAACCTTTCAATTTGACGATGTTCATCATCCAATTCTTGTCATGTGTATCTTTTGAGCCAGTTGAACTTCTACTTGTAGTTTCGTACTGATTTTCCCCCCTAACAAAGTTCAAGGAAAGCAGTCTCCAACTTCATACGTGCCTCAGTTGGTAATATTTCCTTGTGAACTCCTCCTTGAATGAGTTCCAATCATGCACCCTCGTTGGGTCTCTAAGAAGCACCCCTTGCCACCAGTATTATGCATCACCCTCGAGGAAAAAGACTGCAAGGTTCCTTTTATGCTCGTCTTGGCAATGCAACAACAAAAAGTTACACTCCAAACGACTCCTCCAGTCATCAGCTTCAATCGGCTTACACCCACCATTGAATTTTCATGTCTTGAGATCGTCATCTGGTTCATCATGTCCAAATAGTTGGGCACCTGCTGTGGTTGATGCACCCCATTTTCCCCATATCCCTCTTGAACCAATGCTGCAACTAGAGGTTGAAGACGCTGGAACATCTGCGTAAAGCATATATATGCATCATCGTCACCATGTTGGACACTGCCGTATCCATGGGAGGAAAACCCGGTGGTGGGGGTGGTATCTTGTTAGTAGCAACACCTCCTAGAACACCATCAACACCCACAACACCAGCTCCTCCATCGGCCCTATAGTTTTCCACGTTCCCCCATTCACATTCTTCCTGCCCATCCCTCACGTTTCTCTTAGTATTAGCCATTTGTATCGATACTTACGTTATCTCACACCAACACATGTTCATTCATAAATTCTCTTAACCACTACACTAAGAACTTCATTCATAACACTTTTACATAATCATAAACACTTATCCCTTGCACGAGACTTAGACCATTGGTACGTTCCACATGTTCACACAAATCCCAATTTTGATAATCGACCAGTGAGGACAGGACTAACTGGTCTAGCCAGCTCTGAGACCAAATTGAAATCTCCCAGTCCGAAAATATTTGAAACAACCCATGACTGGTATACCAAGCTCTGATACTAGTGATTTGTACCACATTCAATTTCAACAAAAATGATGACATGGCTCGTAAAAAAGATGACATGACATTAAACTAATTATGAAATGTACATTTTCCTTATAAATATTTATATTTTGACAATTTTTTAATGTGATAATGACTATTAACTTATATATCACCATTAGTGTAACTTTTCGTATAAATATTTATTTTACAAAATATATTAATAATTAATAACTCATATTTTGGAAAAACAATTAAAGTAAAAGAAGTAAATTAAGCAACAATGAAAGTGCATATAAAATTCATAATTCAAGTTGATGAAGCTAAAATTTAAAATGAATGATGTCGAAATGTAAAAATAATTTTTAAAAATAATAAAATATTATATTAGAAATTATTATTTATGTGTATGACACATGAATAATATATTATTAGAACTTATATACCTAAATATAGACATATTTAAAACTAGGCGAAGGGAAACAAATTTAAAATAAATAATGACAAAAAAATTGTTGGGGTCAAAAACGGTCACGACGAAATCGATGCTTAAAAAAATTACCGCGGAGACGTTGTCTCTCTTTCAAGTAAAAAAAAAGAAACCGTCGCATCAAACTTCTCATCGCCTTACTCATCTCGTCCCGATTTACGGACCAAGCCGTACAATCGTAGAAACAACCGCATCACTTCCAAGTCTAGTCACTCGTGGGTGATTAAACATGCAATGTCTAGTCGCCCATGGGCGAGTAGACTCTCGACAAGGTCTAGTCGCCGATGGGAAGCTAGACACGTATAATTTTTACTCGCCCATGGGAGACTAAACCGTATCCTCTTCATTACTCTCTCCTTTGGATCTTGACTAGGCTGGTTCTTGTTTAGTTTCAATTGGAGTTTCCGTTGAAGTTTCACGATAAAATCGCAAAAACTTGTTTTCTCGTAAGAACATCGAGTCAATCGTATAAAACGATAGTGGTTAATAAACACCAATGTTATATCAGCTATACGATTAGTTTATTATTTTGCGGAAACAACATCGTGTAATCGTATGAAGGATGATTTCTTCAAAAGAAATCGTAAGAGTCGTTTAAATAGCAAAACTGTCCAAAAGGGTCTAAAACGCGATAAAAAGCCCACTTATAATTTTTGACGAGAATGAGCCCAATTACAATGATGGTCTATTGGATTTCCGCAGAATATAAATGGAAAAGAAGATAAATATCAAGTTTTAAGATACTTATGGAAAAATCGAGAAGATAAGGAAGATTTTTACGGAAGGATAAACTCGAATCAAGGGTGGAAAAGGAAAGAAGAATGACCTTCGAAGGCATATATAAGAGAAGCAAAGGAGAGGGACGCAGAGGGACATAAATTCTCAGCAAGAAAATTAGCACTTGGAAAGAGTTTCAGCAATTTCGTTTTTATTATCGAGCTGCGACTCAAACTAGATTTAGGGTTTAAGTGGTAGAATTAGGAACACGCCGACAACTCTTGTGGCATAACCTCTTAAAACCTGTTGTATCATTGCAGTGTTCTCATGCGAAAACATTCAATAAGACCTTTCTCTTCTTTCGAAACTCGTATTTGATTATCTTACGTTCTGTTGTTCATAATTTGATCACTTGTCGTAGGCTCATCAAAATCTGGGACCTCGGGGAAAGTTAGGGTTTTCTTAACTTTCCTCCGATTACGGAAATCAACGGTGTGAATTTTGGTTCTCACAGCTTGGCGCTAGAAAGAGGGGTTGCAGATCAATCTAACTCGCAGCCGCAAAACTCTCGATCAAATATGGCTCCAGATGCTCATAACAATCAAACAGCTCGCGTTGGCAACCCCGTCGACGAAAACGATGAAAGCACTCTAGCAGCGAACGTTACCGGGATCAACGTCATAGCAACACCGTGAAATTCGAAGAGGTAATTAAGATGTTCTTCGTTTTTGAAAAGAAGTCGGAGGAACAAGAAAAGATCATGGGTTCTCTTGCTAAACATGTTGAAATCCTAACAGCGAGAACCGGGGCCGTTCACCCTTACGGAACCACTAGAGTCCGCGGAAGGAGACTCACTTTAACGACTATGCTTGACAGGCCCACCAACACGTAGAGGATCCCGTCGGATCAATACCCTGACGAAGTGAACCCTGAGGAGACACGACCAATTGCAGAAAATCCCTAACCTCACGATCAAGAAACATGAGCTTATGAAGTTGAATGGGTCAACTTAAACCTTAGAAATCAGTCCGACCCTTCGGACGGGGAGACTGATGTGCACCCGAGGAGTACAAGGAGCCGCACAACTTAAGAAAGCTCTCCGTTCAATAAGCCCATGACTGAAGAAGAAGAAAATGTCTTCTGGGTAGAACATGAAAAGTTAGCCAAAGAGAATATTCAAATCACTCGCAGCAAACGCCGACAAACTCGGAAAACTACTGGCAGTGATCCCGACAAGATGCGCAATCTCCTCGATTATATCTAAAAAACGTTTGCAAAGGTAAAAGCGGTGAAGACTCAAGTTC
Source organism: Moricandia arvensis (assembly GCA_905132765.1). Classification (NCBI taxonomy): domain Eukaryota; kingdom Viridiplantae; phylum Streptophyta; class Magnoliopsida; order Brassicales; family Brassicaceae; genus Moricandia; species Moricandia arvensis. Next base: position 64,237 of record CAJHQP010000838.1, on the reverse strand, counting down.
ACCACGCCACCAGCACCGCACATGAGATCGACATGCTTCTCAAAGTAGCTCGGAAAACTCAATTCACTGCTTGTATCATTGAAAGGAGGGTTTCAGATGCTGGGAAGATCGAGATCCCTATATACAATGGAACCAGCAATCCAAATGCGCATCTACAGACCTTGCAGATCGCGGTGTGTAGGGCCAAACTCAAGGATAGCGAAAGAGATGCCGACTAGTGCTGCCTCTTTGTCGAAAATCTCCAAAGAGCAGCGTTTGAATGGTTCTCTCACTTAAAAATGGAACTCCGTTGGAAGTTTCCGCCATCTCGATTCAGAATTCCTCAAGCAATATTCCATGATCATGAATAGCGAAACCTATGACGTCTACCTTTGGAGCTTGTCCTAAAAGTAAGATGAACCTCTCTGCGATTATTTAAACTGATTCAAAATCATGATGTCGAGGGTTAGGGGATCAGCGCAAGGTGGCTATCTACACGCTCATAAAGACGATCTGGTACAAATCGAAGTTCATGAAGTGGATATCCCTCGAGAAGCTACACACGATCCATGATGCTCTCCATAAGGCGACATACTATATTGTCATCAAAGAAGAGATGAAAGTCTTGTCACAGAAACATCAGACAACAAAGACATCCTCAAAAGACGCAAAACCAAAGTAGAAGCCAAAAAAGAAGACCTCTCGTAACGACAAGTATGTCCATCGCGAGGGGGGAAACGTCTTGGGAGTGCATAATTATGCCATACACTCTGCGTCGGAACAAGAGAGAACATCGGGAAACACATGGACCCAAAATCGACCTACGACGAAACTACATTTTCTGTGAGTTTCACCAGACCATGGGCCACTCCACTATGAACTGCAAAGTTCTCAGTGCGAGACTAACGGCTAAACTGCTTGCATGAGAAATTTTGGAGGTAACCGGTATAAAAGACCTCATCTAAGATACCGACCATCTGCCGAAGACCGATCAAACTCCGCCAGCAGAAAACGCTCCTCAAGGAAATCGATCGAGCGAAGACAGAAAACGTGGAAGAAGGGCAGAGGACAGAGGCAACGATCTCGCATGGTAAACATGATCATCAGAGGATCGCAAAACTGACATGATAATGTCTCGTTAATAAAGGCTTATCAACGGAACCAAGACAATCACATACTAGTCCCCACCTGAGACGTCCCAAACGGCGTGATCACTTTCGAGGAATACGAGACCCTCATAATCCATAAACCTCACAGTGATCCACTCGTAAGCGATCTTGTAATAAAGGATCTATGAATCTCCAAAGTCCTTGTAGACACATGAAGTACCATCGATGTTATCCTCCGCGTTACGCTTAGAAGGATAAACGTTGATCTGTTCGAAGTCACACCAACGCCATGACCACTCAGTGGTTTCTCTGGCACAACGTCAATGACTCTTGGATCGATCAAACTCCCGGTCATGGCCAAAGAAGTCACAAGGATCATTTATTTCGTGGTTGTCGACCACTCAACCATCTATAACGTGATCATGAGAACGACTTGGATAAACTCCATGAAGGCAGTCTTGTCAACCTATCACCTGGGCATCAAATTTCCAACTCCAAACAGAACCGCAAAAATCTAGGGATGCCAAAAATAGTTGCGACTTTGCTTCATGGCTGAACATAAACTGAGGCAAATCACGATGAAATCTATGGCTAAGCCCAAATGCACGAAGATAACCCAGTCTTCGACTGAAAACTCTTTCGAAAAGAACGATCCAGAATCGTCCACTCAACCAACGGCTTCAAACAAAGAAAGCAAAAAAGCTTCTGAGTCCAATGTTCTAGCCCAACCGGAGGATAGATACCGGAAGAATTCGTCGATCCAGTAATAGTCACTGCAACTAAGGCGATCAGCGCAGCAGAAACAGCTGAGTAAAAGGCTCGCAACACGAACTAAACTACGAGACGTCTCGGTCCCTGTAGGCAAATCGTGGCAGTACGAGTTCAGCTGTCCCCCTCTCTAATAAGGGGGCAGTGGGTATGTATATGTATACTCATATACTCCCACATTTTAAAATATTCACCTTTCTACTTAATATTTAAAAAATAATGTTTTCCGATAATAAGAAAACACAATACAACTTCAAAAGGTCTCACAATTATCTCTTATCGCTTAAGATACTAGGTATGGCAAATTACTTTACGGCTACAATAAAAATTCACAACTTGTTAATAAAACGCCCAAAACGAATAAATAGTTATTGTATAACCCGGAAACGGAAATCTCACAAATAACAACCTCATTAAAAAACAAATGAACTAAGCGTTCAGAAGTATTTACCGAAATTTTGGATTTCTAGAGCGAACTTATCCTTGTGTCAGATGTGTGTGGACCAATTCTATGAGAGGAGCAGGTCGGGCTAAGCGTTTGTTTGAGAACAATTGATTTTTTCGTCAAGGCTAGTCGACGAACGTGAAGTAAGATCAAGTACTTGTCTTTTCTAACTTGTGTTAGTTGTTGATTTATAGTCGTATTAAGGACTGTTTTAGTAGTTTCGTTCAAGTTTTCTTGAATATATTTTTGAAAATATGAGACATCTCGCTTTTTCCGAAACTATGTTCTTCCTTTTGGTGAAGTGATTTTGTGTTTTGATCGAAGATCTCGTTTGATCATGTAGTGTGTTTGAAAGCGTTTAAAGGTTTAGTTTAACCGTTTGGCCGTTGAATTTCTCTTTTGTATGATATCGGTTTCCAGGTAATACGATAATTTTTTTGTTCTTGCTTAGGCATTTTTGGGCGAATCGTGGATTGCCGGTTTGGCCATAAAGTAATTTGTGAGATTGAGTTTCGCTGCGATAAAAAGAGATTTGTGAGATTTTTGGGAATCATGTTGCGTTGTATTATTATAGAATATTGTATTAAAAGTATCGAGTACAAATGTGGAAATTTAAAATGTGGGAGAATACAAGTATACGTATACGTACCCACTCTCCCCCCTTTTTAGAGAGAGGGACAGCTGAACTTGTCCTGCAAAGAGTTGTCTACGTACCCTTTTAGGGATCAATCCATCTCATAGTTCAGTTAGGGCCCGTGAGTGTTTTACTCGTTAGGCATTGTCGTGTTGATCACGTTAGTCGTGTTGACTGTTATCAAATCGGCGATTTTCCGAAGTAGACTTTTCTGGGTTGTTAGAAGCATTGTGCTCGGAAGTCTGCTTGTCTACTTTTTCTGCAGCCGTTGCTTGAGTAGGCAACTCTGGACCATCTTTTTGGAAGCTTTTTCAGACGAGGGCTGAGTTATCTTCATACATTTTGGTTTATCCAGGGATGTTGTCGTGATTTGCCTATTTTTATGTTCTGCCAAGAAGAAAAGTCGCAACTGTTTTTGGCAGCCCCAGATTGCAGCGGTTTCGTTTGGGGTCGGGAACTTGAAGCCCAGATGGTAGGTCGACGGGACTTCCTTCATGGAGTTTATCCAAGGCGTTCCCATAATCACATTGTAGATGGCTGGATTATCGACGACTGCGAAATCGACGATTCTAGTTACTTCTTTGGCCATGACAGTGACTTTGATCGATCTGAGGGTCATTGATATTGTGCCAAAAAAGCCAATGAGTGGCCTTGGCGTTGGTGTGACCTCGGACAAATCGATGTTCGTCGTTCTGAGGGTATCGCGGAAGATAACATCGATGGTACTTCTCGTTACTACAAGAACCCTGGCGGCTTTGAGATATTTTATCACGAGATTGATTACGAGTGGATCGCTCTGAGTTTTGTTGATTCCGACGGTCTCATGTTCCTCGAAGGTGATCATATCGTCTGAGATATCTCTGGAGGAGAACAATTTGTAATTGTCTCGGCTTTCCATGATAAGCCTTTATCGACGAGACAATGTCGTGGTAGTACTGTGATCCTCCGATGATCATGTTTACCCTGCAAAGATTTTTTCATTGCCTTTGTCATCTAGATTTCTTCCCCATTTTCTGTTCCCGCCTGATCGATTCCCTTAGGGAGCGTTTTCCGCTGGTGGGACTTGATTGGTTTTTGGCGGACTGTCGGTATCTTGAATGCGATCTTTTATACCAGTCACCTCCGAGATCTCTCCTGCAAGAAACTTTGCCTTTAGCCTCGCACCGAGAACTTTGCAGTTCATCATGGAGTGGCCCCTTGTCTGGTGAAACTCGCAAAAGGTATTCTCGTCGTAGTTGGAATTTCGGGTCCATGTATTACCCGACGTTCTTCCTTGCTCCGGTTCAGAGTTGATGGCATAGTTGTGAGCTCCTTGGATCTCACCCCCCTCGTGGTGGGCGTATTTGACGTTACGAGGGTTTTTCTTTTTCGGCTTCTGCTCTGGTGATGCGTCTTTTGCAGATGCTTTCGTCGGCTTATGTTTCTGCGACAAGACCTTCATCGCCTCTTCTATGATGATATAGTCTATGGCTTTATGGAGAGCATCCTGGATTGTGCTTGGCTTTTCGAGAGTTCTCCATTTTCTAAATTTGGATTTGAACAAGATCCTTTTTCTGAGCGCGTTGATAGCCACTTTATCGCTGATTCCGCTGACTTTTGACATTACGATCTTGAACTGATTCATGAAGCTGTGGAGAGATTCGTCTTCCTTTTGGGCTAAGCTCCAAAGTTCGATGTCAGATTTTTCTCTATCCATGAACATGGAATATTGCTTGAGAAACTCCGAAGTGAGTTGGCGAAAACTTTCGATAGCGTTCCATTACAGCGAGAAAACCTTTCGAGTGCTGCTGCTTGGAGATTTTCGACGAAGAGGCTGCAGTAGCCGACATATCTTTCACTTTCCCTAAGTTTATCCCTACCCATTGTGATCTGGAAGGTTTGCAGATGCGCTTTTGGGATCACTGGTGCCGTCGTACATGGGAATTTTGATCTTCCCAGGGTCCAAGATTTTTGTCTCGGTGATACGAGTAGTGAACGGAGTTTTCCGAGCCTTCTTAAGGAGTCTGTCGATCTCTGGGGCAGTACTGGTGCTGTGGTGAATTTGAGATTTCACCAGTTTACTTCCGCGGCCGTTTTTGCGATATAGCCACGGAGATCGCGCATCTCATCAAGATTGTCGCCAATAGTTTTCTGAGTTTGTTGGCGTTTGCTGCGAGTAACTCGAGTCTGTTCTTCGGCTAATTTTTCTTGCTCCACCTAGAAGATATTATCTTCTTCTTCAGTCATGGGTATATCGAACGGAGAGCTCTCCCGAATCGTGCGGCTTCTCATCCTCCTCGGATACACGTCAAAGTCCTCGTCTAAAGGGTCAGATTGATCGTTGGGTTTCAATCTGACGAACAAGATTTCGTTGGGTATAATTTTCGATGATAGTTCTTTCATCGAGACAACATATACCCATGAATACTGGTTTTGTAGGTATATATTCCGGTTGTAGTAAATTTTGTCGTTAACTTTTATCGATGAATTCCCTACAGCAATTTCTTAAGTGTTTTTTATGATTTCATCGGAAATATGTCCGTTGAAATACATCGGGAATTTGTCGGCTGTACCTAGATATTCTTGACAAATATTTTCGGCGAGATAGACATGACGAAATTTTTATTGTTGTATTATAATGAACTATAGATATGTCACATTTTTAATAATTATGTCATCATTTTGTTCTCACAGTGATTATAGAATTAAACAATCAATTGTTAAATAATAATATTAACACTGTAAAATTAGTTATATAATTATTTAACAGTGACAGTATATATTTTAAAAATATTTTTTGGTAAAATTCGGTAAAACTTTGGAGATATAAAACATCTATAGTTTGCATAGAATTTTTTTTAGAAAAAAAAAGATTATAAAAAAATTACTTACAAATGTTGATCTATATTTTATTATTATTACCTTAAACATGAATTGTAATACATTGTATATATTATATTTATTAAAATCATAAACATGAAAAGTATAGAAATAAAACTTAAATATAATAAGAAAACACATTCATACGATTTACATTTTCATTAAAAACATTGAAAAATCTAAAATTCTAATAACCAAATGAATATTATTAGTTTGTTAGGAATTATCTTTATGGTTGACTTGATATTTATCTCTATGTTGTTGTTATCTCTATCTTAGAGATATAGTCTATCTCATTCCTATGACGATCTATGTACTTGTATATATAGTACCTTGATATCAATGAGAATAAATAACACTTTCACAACACGTTATCAGCACGATAGCCTCTAAAACCCTAAAGCTAAAGAAACCACCGAAAATCACAAAACAAAAAAACCCTAATCTCTCTCGCTCTTCCTCCTCGACGGCGAACTTCAAACGGCTCGTTCTCTCCAACCGTGAGGACCCAGAAGACTACTAATATATCAAATTAAAGCCCCGGACGAGACGAATCGTTCTGTGAAAACGGTTTGTCAATCCGACCAGCGATGCGCCCTCACGCACGAAAACAGTGAACACCGTCAAACATGAAAAAACTGCATACGATTTCAAAAGCTAAGTTTCTCATGAACCCTAATCTTCTTTCTCTCACAGAATAGAGACTTGGGAATATATTTAATCCTTCTTAGCTTACAAACTTGATATCAGCTTGAACAAAGTAAGCTCACGGATTGGAAGCTTGTAGCTCATGAGGAACAACTCTAGGATCTCTCTCATGTTGGTCCAGTTTTCTAAACATCAAAACATAAGGTATTCCAAAAAAGAAAAAGAATCCAAAGAACCTAAAAACCCTAATAAGAAATCCGAACTTGGAAAAATAGAATTGCTAGGTTGAATGGATTGTTTAGGTTGCTAGATTGGAATCAATAAATTTGTTTTGATTGATTGTTCGATTGGTCTAAAGTTTACATAAACCTAGAACCGGTGTTTAGGATTGTTTATTAAAATTCGTAAACCTAATCAAAACCTAATTACCTAAGACTCTATAATCAAAATCGAAACCTCATAAACCCTAATCTATCTATATCTAAACACAAACTATAAAATTATCGAAAATCATCAAAGCCCTAATTTCCTTTTTGATTGTTTTCGACTTGATTGTGTTTTAAAGATTAGGAAAGTTTTGCTTATTTGATTGATTGAGAGTTTAGGTTGATAGAATTAAAAGTAAAACTTAAATCTCAAATTTAGAAAATTCCCTAAAGACATAAGACCTAAAATTTGGAAAATATGAGACTTTAAGAAAATTTCCATTTTGCAATGTTTCCATTTTGCTTGTTTGAGAGTTTAGGTTGATAGATTGAATGAAAATCCTAAATCTCGAATTTGGAAATTCTCTAAAGATATAAAACCTAAAATTTTGATGATATGAGAATTTAGGAAAATTTCTATTTTTCAAACTTTCCATTTTTGAAAGTTTCCATTTTTGAAAATTTTCATTCCTAAAATTTTCATTTTTCAAAATTTAAATTTTTGAAAGTTTCCATTTTTGACTTTTATGAATGTTAGGGTGATAGATTGATTTGTATACACACCCATGAACTTGAAATTGAAAATTTTAAAGGCTAAACCCTAAAATATGGATTGCTTGAAATTTTAGGAAAATTTTCATTTTAATGATCTTATGAGAGTTAAGATGCTATATTGCTTGTGACGAAACTCACATGAACTTGGAAACTCTAAAATATAAGACATAAAATTTTGATTGCATGAGTTCAGGAATATTTCCATTTTGAAACTTCAAGAATATTTCCATTTTTGAACATTTCCATTTTTGATCATATGCAAGCTAAGTTGATAGATTGTGTGTTCCATAAAATCTATCTCGAATATGAACCACCTAAAGGCCTTGAAACCTTAACTCTGAAAATGTTAAGATGATCATTGAAACATTTCTTGGCCGTGTGCATAGCTTATTTGATCAATGAAACATGTTTAATTGGTTTGATTGCATTATCACTCGACCGTATGACTTTTGTATCATGCTCATGTTGTTCCCACACCATGGATTGTTGAAATCCTAGTTTCTAAATTAAACTTATAAGGGCCTTGAAACCCTAAGTACTATGATTAATAAAATCGGGTGGAGAAATTATTGATTGGTTTTGATTAATCCATGAGAATTAAGATGCTAGAATTGTTTGATGCATCCATGATACACTAAGTAATAATATCCTTACCCGGTCTTGAATCCAACCGAGGTGTAAACCTTGTCGACCTTGGTCGCATATAGGATCACATGGTCGATTGGTTAATTGCTTGGTCGAGGATCAAAAACTAAAACTCTACCTAGGATTTTTTTGCATCTCATCGTAGCAATCATACATGGCCGTATGGCCTTAACATATCGACCATACATATCCCACGTCCACACTGTTCTGATTTGGTCGAAATAGAAATTCTTTTGGTCAAGTAACCAAATGTGAAAACCATGTGTGTTGACTGGTTGATTGTTTGAATTCTAAAATTCTTGAATTGGTCGATAATATGATCTTAAAAGTCAAAACCCTAAAGCTACATATAATCATTAGACACAAAGATTATCCTAAGATCGAACCTGATCTATCTTATCTATAATCGACCTAAAACCCGTCTAGGACCTAACCACGTCCATAAAAATAGTCCACACGGCCATAGGAACCATTATGTTCGCAGTCGTAGTTGATGAAAAAGACGTGGTCGAGGCCACTATAATGTGAACCATGGTCGACCGAACCACTATAGCAAAGGCCGTGGATTTCAAACCCATTTAGGCCGTGGTCGAGAACAGAAACATGGTATTTCCATCAAAATTTTACGTTGCATAAATGCATATGGTCGTGGCTATTAACAACTCATATGGCCGAGGTTAACAAACTCGGACCGTGGCCGTATAAACCACAATAACTGCGGTCGTGGACCCAAAATTTTGGCCATGGTCGAGGGCAAGTAAGCTGTGGTATTTCTAAACCACAACACCCGACCAACAAATCATTGAGCCATAGGTGTGGAAAATAAAACCATTTGGATAAAACATATAGAACTCCCAAACATCATTGTGACATCTATCAAGAGAGTCCAAAAGGGAAGAATCTAAAACCCCATTTGGTCCAAGATGGCAATAGTGATAATCAAAATAAACTTATGAATTATGAAACATATAGTTGTTTAAATGAATAAGCTAGATTTCGACAATAAGAGTTTATAAATGAGTGTATAGTCGGTATAATAAGACCTACGGCTAAGGCATTGCCTAAAGGGCATGGATTTTATTCACCCATACAGACCCATTGAATGGTTTCCAAATAAAAACAATGGGCAAAGGAAACAAAGTTCCTTGAAATTAAAGAAAATTGCCTAAGGCCTTATAAGAAAAATGGTCAAGACTATACATGAATACTCTACTGATCTAAATTATGCCGAAGATCAGTATGATAAAAGCTTAAAGCCACGGTAACCAGAAAGGTTGACCCACAAATTTGGTACTTAATGGCATGACTGGATTAGCCATCCAGACCTGAAACTTGATGCAAAGAATGTTAAAGAGCACATAAAGTTATCCCATAGTATCTCACGTTGTGTTACATGTACACAAAGGGAAACTTACTAGGCTATAAAAGTCTCAAGCACCACGTGATTATAGTATATCCATGAGGGGGAGTGAGGACAAAACCTTGACCCATGAACATACTACAAATTCGTGTGACATGGTCTATGATCATAGTAGTAGACTCAGCTGGCCAAATTCCTTTTACTACAAAGGCCACTAACTAATGCTTGGAGACAAATTGAATTACATGTATAAGTTGAACATGCATCATGCCATACAAGTGAACATAGATATTCCCATCTCAGAGAAATACGGGTCATGACCAGACATAATAAAACCACCATATAACATATGTGCTTCTAAAGATAAGACTTGAGAAAATGGTTGGGAATATATGTTGGATAGGGGTATGACTTTCTCCTACAAGTTTTAAGAAACCTTGAGCCAAATATGGGTGATAAGGCTAGGTTCATGGATTACATGATTATGAATCCAACTATCCAGCATCATAAGGAGAAAGATATAAGCTGGATATGATAAGAAAAAGAGAATGGTATTGACCATCATTGTCTTGGCAAGATCCTCGGACTTGAGTATATGATTTAAGACGTCTAAAGAAATAAAGATTATGCAAAGCTACCTAAATTAGATGCCAAACACATTGACCCTGAGAAAAGAAAAATCAAGTCATACCAGCTTAGCACCAAACGAATTTGATGTCCTTGAGAGACATAATCAAGTTGCTACACAATATGTTCCATAAGAAAAGGAACCTCGGAAAAGAGAAAGGGTGCATAAAATATGAAATCCGAGGTCAATAGGGAAACCAAACAAGACATAGAAATAAGGCCGGCCGGATGAAACATCTAAGGTACCAGACCATGTAGCTTGGGACGCCAAGCTGCTAGGTATTGAAGGTCCTAGATAAAAAGATCTCAAATCGATTGGATCATGTTTGGAATACAATGGAACGCAGAAAAGGTATCGATACCAATGATGTATTTACATATAAGAATGCGCAAGATAAAGTAGCACTTGATCATAAAGATATAAGCGAGGATCATGAACCCACGTAAGAGTACTCATAAAGATATAAAAGAAATTGTGGGGTTAGAATATATAAAGAGTGATGGGCGTATTGGCCATATAGAAACGCCATCAGATAAACCAGTGATGAATAAAGATCTTGTGAGAAAACCGTGAGATAAAGAACATTCAAGCATGGCTTGATGGCACAAGGATACTCACAAAGATTAAAGAAAAGTTTATAAATAAAATATATTCCAATGTGGTGGAGGCTACTAATTTGGCAAAGTCTGGTCATAGATTAAAGTATGTAAAAGTAGCGTATGGTTCACTGGATAAAACAAAATTAAAGGTACCAAAAGAGATAAGAAAGATGAGAAAGAAATTCTCTAGAATGAAACAAAGCAGCTGCAAGTAATATGAAAAACTAATACTTAGTTCAATCAGTCCATATATCTTTAAAGAAGATATTATAATTCCTTGTGTGTACATATGATTGCCGAAACATCGAACTGCAATATATTAGCCATTCATTGGTAAGATATGAACGTGTATGGGCATAGTCAATGACCTAATATATGTACTTATGTACGTGGTTTGGTCCACTACAAGAAGGTCATGAGATGCCATCAAAGAAAGTATAGATTGCGATGAGTTTTAAAGTAACAAGGTTAAAGTGTGGGACTGCAATGAAAGCACGAGACATTATGGTTATATCAGGGGATAAAAGAGAACCATAATAGCCTAAGAGAGTGACCAGAAGTGTTTCTGGTCGTGGCCCAATAGATATGGATATTGCTAAAAGGCAAGAAAGATCTAAAATCAGACGAAGACCCATATGGTCCGGAGAAGGAAAATAAAGATCCACATTATGGTAGATCACATATATAACTATGCCTAACGGTGGTACGGTTATATCCTGGTGTTCTATAAGCAGACCATGACAGCAACATCATCCAATCACATAGAGATAAAATTATACATGAAGCAAGTCGTGAGTGTGTGTGATTAAGGTAATTGACCCAACATGGACGAGCCAGTTGTGAGATGTTGAAGACAATGAACCAACCGTGGTGTATGAGGACAATGCAACATGTATTGTACAGCTCAAAGATGGCTACATCAAAGGAGATAAGACGAAACCATTCTGCCCAAGTTCTTCTTTACCCACGAGTTCCAGAAGGCATGCAAAATTGAAGTAGTACAAGTGGCATCAAGCGAGAATTCAGCTGATCTATTCACCAAGTCATTGCCTACCTCGACGTTCAAGAAGCTCATACATTAGATAGGGATGCGTCGACTGAAAGACCTTTAGGGATGCATTCATCAGGGGGAGTTACATGTGCTGTACTCTTTTTCCTGTCTTGGCTTCTTTTTTTACCACATTGGGTTTTAGGTTTACCAGGAGAGGTTTTAATGAGGCAACATCCAAAGCATGTAACAATCTCTGAACCAGACGCGTCAACCAAGGGGGAGTGTTAGGAATTATTTTTATGGTTGACTTGATATTTATCTCTATGTTGTTGTTATCTCTATCTTAGAGATAGAGTCTATCTCATTCCTATGACGGTCTATGTACTTGTATATATAGTAGTTTTTCTTGTTATTAAATTGTTCAGTTTGCAAGTTTATATTAAATCACATCCAATAGTTAAATTCTCGTAATTATGTTTTATAACTATATTAATGATTTTATACTTATTACTTTATATTTTTTTTCTATAACTGAATTTTACGTTTTACATTTAATGAAACTAAAAATCATCAATATATATTAAATAATTTTAAAAATTAACTATTACATATATAATTAAATTGGTGCAAACACATTAAAACAATCTGTTTTATTTATTTACAATCATTTATGGTAAATAAATCTTAGCAATCATATATATATATATATATATATATTTTTCTAATATAATTACATTTAAATGATATTAACACACACACACATATATATATAAATATATATATATATATATAAAATATTTTATTTTGTATACCTAAATGAGACTTCTTAATCATATGGTTTTATGATTAGCTGTATCTTTTAATAACAAAAGTTATAACTCGTGATAACAAAAAAATTTAATGTGGGAATTTTAATAGTTTTAATAGTTTATAATCGTTCTTGAAAAATTACTGCAAAATTAAATTTAAATTTGAAGTTCTAAATTCTTGTTCAACACAAATTTTGAAACTAGAATATATTTGTATTTTTATATGTTATGTACTTTATATACATATATATTATTTTTAATATTTGTTAAATGAAAGTTTTTACTTATATGGTTCTATGATCATTTATATCTTTTATAATAAAATTTTAAACCGTTGATCAGAATTTTTTTTAATTTGGGAATTTTAACAGTTCAGTAATTTATAGTCATTTAAAATAAAATATAAGAAAAATGTAAATTTTATTATATGATTATTATGATTGTTTACTTTATGTTAATAATATAAAATTAAATATAAATGATGAAGGATACACAAAGTATGATCAAAAAGTTATTATTAAAATAATTAATTGTCATACATACACTTTAATCATATTAGGTAGTCTTGTAACTTTTATTTAAATAAAGAAGAAACAAAATTAATTGAATTTATCATTAGTTTAATTGGAACTATATTATATATTTAATGAACAATCATTCTTCTCTAGAGTTTTGAGAATGATTCTATTTTGCAGTTTTACTGGAACAATTGGATTTTGTTGTTTTGGCGGAAAAAGTCAATTGTTACGGTTTTTCCATTTATATGATCATATTTTAAGTTGTTAAAAATATAAACTTTGGTTTAAATTAGTATACAAATATATGTTAACATGCATGAAAATTAAATGGGTTAACCTTGATACTAGACCTAACTCTTGATTAAAATATGGTTAAAATAAGTCTGGATTAAAATATGAATGAGTTTATTTTAAACAAAAGAGGAATAGGTCCTGATTCTGAATTTAACATTCATACATTAAAGTGATGACATGTTTCATAGTTAAAATGTTGTAATGCTTCTTTTTAATATATAAAGGATTCTAACATTGACAGGATTCACCATTGAGTAATTATTTATTGGATAAATGAATATAGATAAATGTCACTAAATATATCACTAATTTAAATTAGTCAGAAACTAACTGTTCTTTTTCTTCTGAAATTCTCTTCCTTAACACAGAAAGGTACGCTTCATGTGATTTGATTTCACACTGGAGCTTTTCTATCACTGCAAGCCCACCTCCGATTTTATCATTGGCCCATGCGACACCTTCTTGAAGTATGGAAAACGCTAACATAGGTTTTTGATCTTGAGGAGCAAGTTTCATCATTCTTATAATACTTGGTGTACCAAACAATTTATTAGCACTTTCGTAATCATCTTTCCTATACAAAACATATTTAAGACTAAATTAATATTATGATTATATTAAACAAACTAATATAAAAAGAAATGTAAAATATAAAAAATACAATTTGTTTGGAAAATATGCAGCAAATTCACAATTTTTGCTGCATCTTTTGTTTGTCTCGATGCAAACGCAACAAGGAAGACGTTTAGTACTGGTTCCCAGAGATTCCATCACAATAAAATTTAATTTTCTTCAGAAGAAAATTCTATAGATTAAGTATCTGAAAGATGAAAAAAATAAACTGTTAAAGAAAGTATTTATAGGAAAAATTATGGAGAATACAATCAAAATAAATTAATTACATACCAAAATATGGGGATATGCTTAATAATTTCATGAATTTTTGGTGTAATTAATAAAATTTTATTTGACTTCTAAATTTAAACATATATGGATATTTCCATATTTATAATAAAATTAAAACCAAAGTATCTATAGTCTCATAAAAAGTTACCAAATTCCTTATATGTTTAATAATTGAAAATTTTTAGAATTCAGAAAATTTTACTATATTTTGCATCTAAAATTGACTATAGTCCAAACTTGAGTTTTCGTGATCTGGAAAATTTTCAAATATTTAATATATAAGAGATTTTCTGATTATTTATCTGACTTAAAATACTTCATTTTTAATTATATAATAAATATGGAAATATCCAAATCCTACATGTATTAATTGAGAAGTCACAAGTCACTTTAGTAACTTCTCTTATGTGTCGATCATAGATGAAATTTATAATTAATTCTTATTATTTGATTGGTTGTTTGTATTTAAATTTTCATTTATTTAGTAAAAGTTTTAAATAGGAAACTACTTATAGAATTACCTAATCTAATATATATTACCAAACTAACAATTTTTTTTAAATATAGATGAATTAACATAATTTCTTTATGGAAAAAATTAAATATTAGAGATTACATTATATAAATTTAGAATATACATTTAAATACATATTATATTATAGAAATAATTATATAAACGATTTTAAGCATATTTCTATTAATAGTGGATAAATAATCATAGATTGCTGAAAAATAATTAACCTAAACCTAGTAATATTTATTATACCACTCACTATATCTACTTCTAAAAAGGTGTCCAATGAATACAAAACAGTCAAATATACAATTTTGAAACATTTCGATCATTTTTCAATGAAAAATGTTGATAGTATAGCTAAGTTATCATTTCAGAAATAATTAACATATTTCTATATTTAAATAAAAAACTTTTATATGGCAAGTCATTAAAAATAAATTTAATAAAATAATTTTTTTATTATAAAATAAAATTGAACACCATAACATTATATAATACGAGACTAGAATTTATAATATATTAATATAACTTTTATTGATATGATTATAATAAAATTATATGGTAAGTCATTTAAAATAAAATTTATCAGTGAAATTTTTTATTATAATATAAAATTAAAAATGGAAACATCATATTAATATGAGACTGGAGTTAATACTCCGTTCATATATTTTATATAGCTTTGATTATAATAAAATTGGTATGCTTGTTTTGTTAATAAAAAGAAACAAGAATAAATAATAAACACGAGTGATGAATAATAAAAGTGGTTTTTGTATTCTTAGTTATTTTATATTTTACCTACTTAATTTTTCATTTGTTTGTTGAATTACATGTGTTTCATGTATTATTATAACTGTGAATGAATTAGTTTCATGTGCTTTTAAAACATAAATACAAATTGAGTAAGGAAGATAAAATTTTTTGATAAGGCTGAAGATGAAATATATAATGTAAACTATACATATTTAATTTTTTTGCAAAATATTTATTCCCGCGAAATCACGGGTGACCACCTAGTAACTTTAAATCTGGCAGTACAATGACTTCTGAGTTATTAAGTACACACCAAAAATAATTAGGTTTTCAAGCATGTCCTTAAATTTGTTATATAATTCATTTATTTTGACTATATTCATGAGTTATGCCTATAAATATTCTTTTAATAAAATTGTTTATTCATTCAGATTTTTTAATTTACAGATTTTTGTTCCTAAAAGAATAAAAAAATTGTGATGGAAGCTCTAGGAACCAATACTAAACATGGTCCTTGTTCCATTTCCATTGAGAAAATAAAATTTACTATAGAAAAATTGCTATAACCACGACATAGCGACCGCAAAACTATGGGTATATAGCCAAAATTTGTGGTTATGGAAAGAAGATCCATAATTTTTGGTTGAGAAAATTGTGGCTACAGCTTCATGGCTAGAAAAGACCATGGTTAACTGTGGCTACTTATCCATGAATTTGCCATAATTTCATGGTTAAATTAGCCACAATTTTACCATTTAAATATTGTAGCTACATATAACCATGATTATTACCATTACACAAGTGTACCAATGGATAGCCATGTCATAACCACAAAACTGATGTGGCTAAATTAGCATGCATGTGCCAATTCTTTACCGTGGCTATATAAGTCACAGTTTACTATCATTTAATTGTGGCTAGTCTAGCCACAATTTTGTTACCTACATATTGTGACTATATTCTACCATAGTTTGCTATCAACAAATCATGGCTATATTTTAGCCACGAACTTAGCCATCATTTTTTTGTGGCCAAATATAGCCACAAGTCTTTGATATATTGACTGTATATTTATGTTTTATTTTTTCTAATTACCCAATTTATATTTCAAATTGGCCATTTTTAACTAAAATGTTAATCTTAAAACTATATAAAGCAATAGACATTATAAAGGAAATGAGAATCATATTAAACATAATGTAAGTTTACAAATTATTTACATTTACTGTCTAAAAAAAACATACCAAGTGACCTAGAGTTTGAAACAATGAGACCCAAAAGACAAACCAATGACCAACACATACACCAACTGACCGCATCTAAATGTGATCTGGCTGGAAGGTAAAAGGGTCTTGAGCCTGAGGAGGCTGAGGAGTCGGAGCAGAAGGAACTTGAGCTGTGGGATGTGCACCATTAGCAGCTTCTTGTTGGGACATAATTGTTTGGAGGAGGTGATTGATTGCATCCTTTGTTGCTGCCATGTCCTCTTTCATGCCTGCTATGTCATGCAACCAACATTAGCTTGGACAGTTTGGCATATTGTCTCCATACCAAGCATATGCATCTCCATCTCAAGGTTGTGGGCAAGAGAAGATGGAGGGTGCTCCTTGTATTGGGCACTGCCTAGTACATAAACATGCCCCCTATTAGCCTTAGTAGTCTTGAGAGAAAAGGCAAAACAGAACAAAGAAAATCAAAACCAAACACATTCTAAATCAACATTAACAAAACACAACTGATAGAACCAGAAACAACATACTGAAATAAGGAAAGTCTAAATCATACTTTCAGAGAACCTTGTTTAACAAGAAGCAAGAAGGACCTGATGATGCGCTTGGATTCCTGGTGGATCCTTCAGTGTTATAGAGAGAGAGAGAGAGAGAGAGAGCTGTGTGGCTTTCATATTAGCTTGAGAAAAAAGCTCAACATGATAGTCCAAAAAACTCTCATCTTTATGTGTATGTGTACTCCTGACAAGCTTGGTGGTTCATCAGCACTGTTGGATAATTCCAATTGACTTAAGGAGCAAGTTAACTTATTAAAGTGAAGTTTAGTGAGTTAAGGATATATGAAACAAATCGAGATAAGGATTTTATGTTTTCATGTTGCTATTAGGATAAGGAGTAGCTTAGACCTATATCATAAGTTCTCTTGGAGGTTTGTTCCATAAGAGAAACATAAGATTGATTTAGTTTTGTGTAAGTTTCTAAATCTGATAAGAAGAGCAGTTCTTATAATTTTTGTGTTCTTACAACTTTAATTGGTATCAGAGCTAACCAGGTTCCTAAATCGTCCTTACAAAACTTGTTGTAACACGATCAAGACATGGGAGACGATATCGACGAATCTCGGACGAGAGGTCACGAGATGAAGAAGGACATACGATGTCTTATGTTATCATCAACCAAATATACTGTATGGTCGATGCGAATGAAAGTTATGCTTCGTTTATACGAAGTTTGGGATACGATTGATCCAAGGAGTGACGATGCAAAGAAGAACAATATGGCCATTGCTCTAATCTTTCAATCAGTCCCGGAGGCGCTAATACTTCAGATAGAAGAACATGATACATCGAAGAAGATTTTGGAAGCTATCAAATCTCGTAACTTAGGTGTTGATCGCGTGAGAGAAGTGAGGTTACAGACTTTGATGTCCGAGTTCGACAAATTAAAGATGGCAGACACAGACACAGTGGATGACTACGCATGAAAACTTTCAGGCCTAGCATCGAGAGCAGACGCGTTCAAAGAGATATTGGAAGAATCAAAGATGGTAAATACGTTTCTAAAAGGACTTCCAAGAACAAAGTTCATTCACATCGTAGCTTCGTTAGAACAAGTGCTTGAACTAAATTCAACGGGATTCAAAGATATTGCTGGGAGATTCAAGGCTTTCGAAGAACGCATAAAAGAAGAAACTCAAGATGAAGATCAAACGAAGCTAATGTTCGTGAAGAAATGATGCGCAAGGTCGTGGAAGCCATAACAATTTTTGAGGTCGAGGAAGAAGTTATGGTGGACAAGGAATAGGGCGAGGTAGATTCAACAATTCTTATAGTCACAACAAAGGAGGATAAGCTCCAGATAAAACTAAAAAGGACTACTCTAAAGTTAAATGTTGGAGATGTGAAAAGATGGGTCACTTTGTGTCACATTGTCCTTCACGTCCGAGAGAAGAATCAAACCTAACAGAAATACAAGAGGCATATGCATTATATATGTATGAAGTTGTGTTTCTCAACGAGGAAAGAGTGTTTCCTAAGAAATTTGATGAGAAAGATGGAAATACGAGCATATGGTATCTTGACAATGGTGCAAGTAACCATATGACGGGTAAAAGAGAATTTTTCTCAAACCTTAAAAAAATTATCAAGGGAAAAGTTAAGTTTGGTGATGGTTCTAACGTCGAGATTGTTGGAAAAGGCTCGATCACTTTCGTTGGAAAAAACAGGGGAGAGAAGAAAACTTAAAGACATCTACTATATTCATAGTCTAAAACATAATATAATAAATCTTGGACAAACAACTGAAGTGGGTTGCGAGGTTAATATGAAAGGAGACCTTTTGACATTAAAAGACCCTGGTGGAAGGCTATTAGTTCAAGTTTCAAGATCTACAGACCGGTTGTACAAGACACCAATGGAGACAGAATACTCTAAGTGCCTTCAAATACAAGAAACCGACACCACGTGATTTTGAAATATTATTTTGTCTACTTTTATAATTCTAAATTTTTTATTACTAAACAAAATTTTCAATCACTAAACAAAAGTTTCAAAATTTAATACAATCCTTTTTAAGAAAATATTTTTTTTATTAATGCCATATGTTTCTTCTGGATATCTACGAGTTTTAGAAATTTTGTTTAGTTTTATGTTTGTCATCTGATAATTTTACAATTTTATATCATTTTTCTAATTAATTCTCCGAAGTTTAATGATTTTTAAGTAACAGACGATAGCGATGACGATGACGATAGCGAACTAGGGTTTCAAGGTTTCATGAGGGCTTTCGATTGGGATCCGGGAATCACAGAGGATAGATCGAATCTTTCTGATCTATTCCTTGATAGTGGTAATTTGGAGAGTAGAAGGCTCGATTTGGAAAATGCAATCTCTCGGAATCGTGATGGGGAAAAAAGGATGCTTGGGTCTGCAGAGGATTGGGGATCTCTGATTCTACTGGCTCGTTTATGGATAGTCGTCCTCATCAAGACGATATCATACGAATCCACAAATGAACCGGGTGAAGATCTTAGAGGTTCAGACCTGACGATTTGCATGGGTACTTCTTCAGGAAAATCAGGAAATTTAAGGATCGTGGGGATTTCTTTTAGCTGGAGAGTTAAGGGGAATTGGATTCACTTTGGGTATTTTGGCAATGAATGTACAGATTTAGTGAGAGGAGGGGATTCTCAGTGGGTTTATAAGGGAGATCTGACCAGGCTCCAATCCATCATTCTCTTTTCTTCTCTTCACAGAAAAAGTATTGCCTTTGTGGTTTTCTGGTATTTTGCTACAATGACACAAGGGCATATCCTAGGATCAAGCGGAGGCAGACTGAGTGAAGATGGCACTCGCAAACGACTGAAGATCGCTGTCCCCCACTTTGACAACTCCGAGCTCATCAAAAGCTATTCCAGAACGGTGATTGGACGGTGTCTCAACCCGGAGGTTCAAGACACCACAGCCTTGGTGATGAACTTCCCAAAAATTTGGAAAATGGAAGATAGAGTCGCAAGGGCAGACCTGGGTTTTGGAAGATTACAGTTCGACTTTGAAAGAGAGGAGGACATCGAGACGGTCCTGAAGCTGCAGCCGTATCACTTTGATTATTGGATGGTGGCCCTGGCGAGATGGAAGCCGAAGAGAACACCCAACTTTCCCTCAGAGATCCCATTCTGGGTCAAAGTCATTGGGGTGCCTCTGGAATTCTGGGCGGAGCCAACGTTTGAGAGCATTGGTAACGCAATAGGAAGACACATAGAAGTGGATTTGGACAATGGGCGAGTACTGGTTGCCATAGATGGGGCTCAAGAGCTGATTTTCGACCTCACTGTTGATTTCACAGCTGGGATGTTTCACGAGGGGGAGGAGGCCCTAGTTTCACTTCGGTATGAGAGGCTTTTTGGATACTGCAAGTTATGCTTTCTACTTTCTCATGACTTGGAAAAGTGTCATTTAAACAAGAACAAGAAGGACACAGAGAAGCAGAAGGAAACAAGAGAAGGAAATGGAGGAAAGCATGAGGGAGGTAGACACGAGGATAGAGCCAGAATCTACAAGGGAGTGGTTATACAGGGGAATGAGGGACAATATGGCAAGGATAAGGATAACCGAAGCTATCAAGGGAAGGGGAAAGGGAAGATGATTGAGGATGAAGGCGCGCAGGCTTGGATACGACCATGAGATAAGAAGCAGAATATATATGCCCATTTCCGGAGTGGGGTTAGACGAGAGGAGAGACGAGAGGAGGGTAACCCGCACAAGGAGAGCAACAGATCTTACCGGAGGGAGGATGCCCACATTAGTCACCAGGATCAGAGGCCAAAATCACTTAGAGGTATACACAGGGGGAGGAGCCCATGAGCAGGTACTAAGATAGGTGGCGGTCAAAGAGAAGAGGGCGAGATCAGAAACCAAGATCCAGCCCCTCTCACAGATGATCCGATGCTGGTTTCACTCCCTTCGGCCGCGTTTCAAGAGGAGTTACTTAAGACTCAAGGAACTCCAACAAAGAGTACCTCAGAGGCAAGGGGAAGGCAATGAACTAGGTAAAGAACAAACGGCCGTGGAAGGAAACACAATGGACTTGGAGGGAAAGGACGATGAAGGGGACATTCTGTCCCTCACCGATGACGAGACAGAGGACACACAGAGGGAAAAAGACGATTTGACTAGTAATTTGGAGACAACCTTGTCACTCGGGACAGAAGGGAGGGATGACGTGCTGGGGAAGAAACAAGAGGCAAGGAAGAGACTTTTCAAGCCGACAATCGCGATAGGTGGGACGTCCAGGATGAGATTGGTGCAGGCTTTGACATCTCCACGCAAACGCGCAGGTGCGAAAGGAGAAAACCGGAGGGGGGACGGGAATAAGCAGCTAGAGGGGAAGGGGACATTACACCCTAAACCTGCCCTACCATTGCAGTAACCTGATGATTTTCCTCTTACCTAATGTACTGCGTCGGGGGCTGGTAGCACTTTGGTTTCTATTTTTCTTTTACTTTATCTCTAGAATAAGCTCTATGAGCATAGGACTGCCTTTGTTATGCAATCTAGTGGCATTGCTAAGTTTATTTATTTCAATTTATTGTGGTTTTGAGGTTAAGATTCAGTCGGAGAGTCTTACATGGAATAAAGCGTTTGTTTTGAGGTTGTGGTTAAGTATGTTTTCATATCATTCACAAGGAAATCTGTCACATTATATGGCAGAACCAGGAAAG
This sequence comes from Moricandia arvensis, assembly GCA_905132765.1. Classification (NCBI taxonomy): domain Eukaryota; kingdom Viridiplantae; phylum Streptophyta; class Magnoliopsida; order Brassicales; family Brassicaceae; genus Moricandia; species Moricandia arvensis. The sequence continues at coordinate 42,345 of CAJHQP010000838.1, read as the reverse complement.
GGGGATATACACATTCTAGGCAAGCTGAATTTCTTTATTGAATCATTTCGGTTTTTCCATAAAATGTGTTTGGTGACGCGTCTTTGGAATGGTACTCGGGTTCACTATGGATACTGGCAGGGGGTGTGGACTGTACTGTCAGGAGGAAGCCGAGACCAAAGGACTCAATGGGTGCGCGTGGTGAGGAAAGGGTACTACGGTTTGACTGGTGGATCCTTGTCTCCTACATGGAAACCCTTATCTTTGGTCTCCTTAAACCAATAGATGAATGGGGAATATAGCACCGGCAGTTTTAGTAGGAGTTATGCGGCTTTCCCATGTGATGGGAAGTACTGGGAACTAAACGGTGTGCACCAAAAATGCATGAGCATAATGGATACACGGGGTCTAGGAAATGGGCCGCTGTCGGTTTTGGTATAGGCCACAATGAGGTCTTGTTAATCGGACATGGTTTCCTTGGATCTTTATTTTCGATGGAAGTTGGGAAGGATCATGCAGGTTAAGGATCATGAGTTACGGTATGACTCATTGGCATTTTGTTCGCCGCGGAAGCGTGCAAACTGGAAATCTAGGGGATTCATGATTAGCTACAAATATCACGAGAAGTGGGAGTATGGTGCATTGTAGAGTATATTTAAACTCGTTGACCAGGCTCCGGAGGGATAAACCAAATTTAATATTATGAAAATCTTAAGTTGGAACTGTAGGGGGATGGGCAGTAAACTTACCATCAGTTATCTCCGGGATATATGGAGTAAACATCGACCGGATATGTTATTCTTATCCGAGACGAAACAAGATTTCCCTTTTGTCCAGGGATTTCAATTTCATTTTGGTTATGACAATCTGGTAACGGTAGACCCGAATGGGAACAGTGGAAGATTAACACTTTTTTTTAACAAAGAACTTCAAGTGAAAGTTTTGTATTCAAGTAATCGAATGATTGATGTGGAGGCTGAAATCCTTGCGAAACATGTTTATATGTCTTTTGTATATGGTGATCCAGTACAACAACATCGAGGCCAAGTTTGGGAAAGATTGACGAGGTATGGACTGTCAAGAGCACACCCTTGGTTTATAATTGGGGACCTCAATGAGATCACATGCAATCATGAGAAACAAGGTGGCCAACTACGTAGTCCTGGATCCTGCCTGGAGTTTAACAACATGATCAGAAATTGTGGGCTTATAGAGTTTCCGGCTAGGGGGACTCAAATGTCTTGGCAAGGTAGGAGAGGAAAAGATATGGTTAAATGTCGCCTAGACCGGGCATTGGCAAACGAGGATTGGCATTCTCTTTTTCCACATTCGCATACGGAATATCTAGGTATGGTTGGTTCTGATCATAGACCGATTGTAGCCCTTATGGCCGATAGAGTACATGATAAACGACACCAGTTCAGATTCGACAAAAGATGGATTGAGCATGAGGGATTTTTGGAAACTATTGCACGTGGGTGGAAAGGTACAGAAAGAGACATTATGGGGACTTTCATCACCAAAATTGGGAACTGTCGGCATGAAATAGTAGCATGGAGAAAGCACAATCCCCCGTTTGAAAAGACAAGATTTTGGACTTACAAAAAGTATTGGAGGAAGTCCAAACGGATAACACGAGGACTCAAGAGGAAATAGTGGACGTCACCCGGAAACTTCAAGAAGCGTATAAGGACAAAGAGGACTACTGGAAACAAAAGAGCCGAAATATGTGGCACATCTCTGGTGATCTAAATACAAAATTCTATCATGCTTTGACAAAACAGGGGCGGGCTCGGAATAGGATTGTGGGTCTGTACGATGAGGCAAGAAATTGGATTACAGATGACAAAGGAGTAGAAAAGGTGGCTGTGAATTACTTCGATGACCTTTTTAAGTCCACTTCTCCATCATATTTTGACGGATTCTTAGAGAAAATCAGACCCTCTATTACACAACAAAAGAACATCTCTCTGCTCCGGAAAGCGACGGAGGAAGAAGTTCAACATGCATTATTTATGATGCACCCCGAAAAGGCGCCGGGGCCTGATGGGATGATGGCACTTTTCTTTCAGCATTCCTGGAATATTATTAAAAAGGATCTGACTGATTTGGTAAATGATTTTCTCGCTTCTGGCCAAAAGGATACAAGACTCAACATCACAAATATATGTATGATTCCCAAAACGGAGAGGCCTACAAGAATGACAGAGTTAAGACCTATAAGTCTCTGTAATGTGGGATACAAAATTATTTCTAAGATATTATGTCAGAGGCTCAAAGGCTGCTTGCCTGACTTAATTTCAGAAACGCAGTCAGCCTTCGTGGCGGGAAGGTTAATCTCCGATAACATTCTTATTGCTCAAGAAATGTTCCATGGATTACGGACAAATAAGTCTTGCCAAAATAACTTTATGGCAATAAAAACGGACATGAGTAAAGCTTATGATCGGGTGGAGTGGACTTTCATTCAAGCTCTGCTTACTAAAATGGGTTTTGATCCCCACTGGGTCAAACTGATGATGGCATGTATTACGTCGGTTCAGTATCGGGTATTGTTAATCGGAACAGCCAAAGGACACATTGTTCCACATCGAGGATTGCGTCAAGGGGATCCATTATCACCTTACCTGTTCATTATGTGCACGGAGGCTCTAACTGGGAACATTAAAAAAGCAGAAAGAAACAAGGAACTTACGGGAATAAAGGTGGCCAGGGTTTTCCCGCCGATTTCCCACTTGGTTTTTGCAGATGATAGTATTTTTTTTGCCGGGCTATTAAAGAGGAGTGTCAAACTATCTTACAAATTCTTAAGGAGTATGAGGCAGTCTCGGGACAGCTTATAAATTTCCAAAAGTCCTCAATTCAATTCGGACACAAGATTGAGGAGCCTACTAGACAAGCTATGAGGGATACTCTGGGAATTCAAAATATTGGAGGGATGAGATCATACCTAGGTATTCCAGAGAGTCTGGGGGATCGAAAACACAGGTTTTTAGCTTCATACAAGATCGACTGAGCAGCAGAGTAAACAGTTGGGCTTTCAAATATTTTACAAAAGGGGGAAAGGAGGTACTTATTAAGTCAGTTGTCACAGCACTTCCAAACCATGTGATGTCATGTTACCGTATCCCGAGAACCAACACAAAAAGACTAACGAGTGCGGTGGCACATTTTTGGTGGAGTTCCGGGGGATCTACAAAAGGTTTACATTGAAAGTCTTGGGACAAATTGTAAACCTTGGAGGTACAGTAGTCTAAATTTACTTCATTTATTAGTAAAGAACTTACTTGCCTCATGGTTGTACTGTTTTATGAAAAAAAAACATGCTTCGTCTAATATTTTGTGTCGCTATGAATAAGGAAGAAGCTATGGAGATGAAAACAACCCTGGAATCCAAAGAGGAATTGGATTTCAATATGTGTACCCCCGGAGAAAACGTGAACATTGGTGTCAATTTCAAAAGAGAAGAATGAAGAGCACAAGCGGGTTTCACTTCTTCAGTGATTGTACCGACCGTCAGGATTTGTCGGATCATATATTTTCCATATGAGAAGTTTCAGCACAAGGCCAAGCAAAGCTGCAGGTGATCAACACTTGGAGGTTGTTTAGCGTTTGAATTGGATATACCGTTGTTAAATAATACGTGAATATGCTTTGATAGGCCATGAACGAGGAAAAAGCTATGGTGTCAAGCATATCATGGTGTCAAGCATATCATGGTGTCAATCTAATCGGAGAAATGGAAAGAGTACCAGCGGGTTTTCCCTCCATCTGTAACTGAACAGTCTTTAAGATTGGTTGGATGATATACTGTTTGTACGTTTTAGAAACGTAGGAGACGAACAGTTAAACATTTTTATTTAAATTAAAGTTGCTTTCATTCGTGAATAACCAAAAAGGACATACCAGATCTAAAGAAGAATTAATCATGACTTAAGCGAGGAATTTTAAAGAATTTTAAGAACCAAAATCTTAAAGAATTAAGAGTTAAAAAGGAGAGTAGATTGTTATTTTGAATAAAGTTACTACCTCCACCTAAACGCAGGGGAAGATAATGAGCATGAAAACATTTTGAGCACATGTGACAATGTAGAATCTGGAAAAATAATGGCGCAAGCAAGCTCTCTTTTCTTTTCCTCGAACATATTTCGTTAGAACATATAAAGAGATTACATAATCAGTGCAAGCAAGCTAAATGGAGTGAAATAAAATATATGTTTTTAAACCATCTTCGTGACACTGTTAATTCTAATTAACATGATTTACTTTCACATGTATTTTCATATTAATATAAGCAGTTATTAAAGGGGTTGAAATAGGAAGAAAAAGATAATGGATATTAACAAATAAGTAGACAAAATATATAAAAGTTAAGTATGAAACAAAGAAACAAAAAACTATTACACATATAATTCAATGTGGACACTAAAGGATCTTCAAATTAATCACAAGCATATACTCTTATCTTTTGGAAGTTGAATGGCTACGTCAAAGTAAAGGTGGAACATGTAAAATTGTCACTCAAATAAAGATTAAAAATATGAATAAAAGAAGAAATAGAGTTCATAGAAGAACCAAAACTACTAAAAACAAGCATAAAATGATATAGAGAAATTTTGGAGAAGAGAATGAAACGACAGAACTAGAAAACAATAACATAAAATATATCTGTAATTATTAGTCAATATGTAAAAGATAAATATAACTAATGAACCCCGCGCTTGCGCGGGGTGATGAACCCTAGTGCTTCATAGTTGAGCATCATAAATATCTGAAGGACAATGTTATCCACGTCAGTTAATTAACCATTTGAGCATTGTTCACTGACTTTTCTTTTATGGTAGAACAAGCTTCGTACATTTGGATGATTGTATGTGAAATTTTTACCGTCCATACCTTCTGGAATGTCTTGGATTTTGGGATGCCCAAAATAATTCGACGATGCATTTGAAATCTCCTCGTTTATATAGAGTGCAACTATCAAAACTACGATGTGTGCTTCGTTTTTGACATTCTTCTTCAAGTGGTAAATGTATCTCAAATACATACATCCACCTATATTGGACAGGACCGCCTAAGTTTGCTTCATCTGGAAAGTGCACATGAAGATGTTCCACAACATCGAAGAATGCAAAGGAAATAACTTTTTCAAGTTACAAAGCTTCAAGGCGATATCTACACTTAAAAGGGAGACATCTGCTTGATGTGCGTGTTTTAGTTGTTCTAGCAGGGTATAAATATCCCAAGCAAATCACTATCAAATTAACCCTAGTCTTTAACCCTGAACTTGGGCTCTTCAGTCGGTTGTCTGCGAGTTGGTTGTCGACCAATGACAATTGTGTAGCATCGATCGACCTTGGTCTTTCATCATCGGTCGATTCCATGGTTGTGTCGTTGATCGACGATAGGTTTGCACTTCGACTCCTCAGATAGCCAACTACAGATTCTTCTCCTCTAAATGCTCCAAAAGCTCCAAGTATCTCCATTTATCTCCATAACGTCTTTGGACCAGTAAATACTCTAAAACATATCCTAGACACACATAATATACCCTAAATAGAGCCTAGAACATGGCCTAAAAGTGGTAATAAATAAGCTATATCAACTCCCCCAAACTTAACTTTTTGCTTGTCCTCAACATGTGAAAGAGGTTTGAAAAGCGGAGACTCACATAAATTCTAAGTATAACTTGTCACCTTACTCTGTTGACACTACATCCTATCAAGTCAATCACAGAGAAACTTTATATACCCTATCCTAGTATATCAACCAAATCCAGTCTACCAACAACTTAGCAAATGCTAGTTTGACTCACCCCTCTGCTGATTTCATTTCTTTGCATAGAATAAATTATAGGATTTACCTTGGGAGTATCGATCAAAGGACACATGTACTCTACCTCTGCAAGTCTCTAAAAAACTAGGCACAAAGTCTTCTATGATTCCTCTCCCCCCTATCTTTCTGAATCTTTCTAGATCTCAAACTCAATGGATAATGATGCTGATGCAATCTATCTTGCCATCACATTTTTGATTTTCTACTTCTTTTTCTTTTCTTTTTTTCTTTTGTTTTTTCTTTTGTTTTTGGGGCAAATTTGTAGGCGAATAACGGAGTCATTGGTAATGTACCTACCCCTCGCTTCCAACGATGTGTGATCGTTCCTCCGAATTAGAATAATGGGGGTCATAGGTAATTTACCTACCCCTCTGCATCTCGGGAAGTCATCTCAATCTTGTAAGCTATTAGGTAGATGCTGAAGAGAAAGGGAGAAGGGAACCAAAGGTGCAATGACTTGTACCTACATACTTTGCAGATTGAATCCGATCTAGTGTATACCAAGCCACAAAGCAAGAAGATAATGTCAGGATTAGTGTTGGAAATTAGTTTCGGCTCCTTCAAACTTTCTAAGCAAGTGTGATATAGTGGCAGGATGATCCAGTTTAGTATCTCTAGTAATCTCTGTAACAACCTTCTAAGAATGGTGGTAAAGTGTGGTAAGTCAATAATAAATCTTGAACATAGTTTCCTTCTTGTCTCAATAAAACTTTGTGAAAAACTTATATAGCAAATAAAACTCAAAAATAAATAAATAGCAACAACAAACCTCACACAGACTTAAGTTACACTGTCCTCAGGCCCTGGATTGGCTAGGAATTTTTTTAATCATAAGTAAATAGATAGGTAGAGAAATTCGATATCAACCTCTGTGAAGAATATCGACTGATGTTAGGCATGTGCTGTCGATCGATAGTCGCGATCCAGTGTCGACTGATGGTGCCTCTATGGTTTCGATCAATGGTGACTTAAACAATCTATATAAAACAAAGTTAAACTCGAAATAAGTAGTAGTATAAGTAAAAATGAAATAAAATCTTACTAATCAGTGGGTTGCCTCCCACTCAGCGTTGGTTATAGTATTTAGCTCGACGTTGTGAACTCTCTGACTAGTAGGAAGTTGGATCAACACTTGGAAAACAAGTGTCTACATCTTCATTTCTCTTCTGAAACCATGTACTGATGAAGCTCCTTATTGCCTCATATTTTCTGGTTTTCTCATTCCCTGTAATTGTTTTGAAAAAGTCCATTGAATGCATTCCTTTTTCTAGTTTCTCAATACTGCGCTGTAACATCCTAAGTCTGGCAGCTGTAGTCTCTGATAAATCCTTCAGTTATTGAGAAATATATTTCTTCACCAGGCTCTGAGAAAATGCAATCTCATCGAACCTATCTTCTAATTCCACTTTTGTTGTTGTCTTCTATCTGTGTTCATCAGTGTCGATCGATGCTTTGATGTTGCCATTGATCGATGCTTGGTTATTTGCTCCAATCGCATGATGTCTCTGAATAGTATCCAAATCTTGCTTCATCTCATCCATGTGTGTAGTCAAATCGGTAGGGCAAGTGTCTATAGGATAGTAGACATCATCCAACCTCTTATAAAAAATCATCTAGTGACATATCTTGAGTTATGTAGATCGCATTCATAATATCATCAATCTCATCTCTGTTGTATGTTTGTTGATCCTTCTGAGACATAGCGATCTTTGCTGCATGTTTTGGTAAACATATGTAGCTCTGCTCAAACAAATTGGCTCTCTTTAGAACTGCTCTAATGTCTTCAGCTTGCACATTCACTACCTTTTTGTCTGTAGCTCGTGCATTACCATTCTCATCTCTGTAGATGCCATACTCATCTTTCTTTTCCTAGTGGAAAAGTATTGTTGCCTTCAATATCGAAAGCTCTCGTACCTTGCTCATAACGCCAATCGATCGATGTCCGTATGGTTGTGTCGATCGATGGTAGCTTGAAAGTGCATGGATCAGTGCAGATCGGCTCGTGTCTCTGTTCCTCAATATCGATCGATGTTGAATGGTGTGCGTCGATCGATGGCCTCTGCTGTTGTCCAAACATTTTATCCGATCCATTGGCCATAATAAGGGCATCTGCTACTTCCTCCTTGGATAAATGTAGGAGTCTCCCATCTAGATCCCGTGCATGTCCCTCCGGGTCTCTGAAAATACCAAACTCATCTGGTCTAAGGTTACCAATATATGTCTCTTCTACTCCATGTTGGTGTTCTGGTTCGCATCTGATGCCATTCGAAGGCCATGAGTAGCCTATGATCGATGCTTGATTATCCACTCTCGCGTTCATCACCCAACCAGTTTCCTCTGATGTCAGGCCGCGGCATTTAATCTGCTCTTCCTCTCTGTAATCTTCATTGTATCCTTCGTATACTGGGCGCGTGTCGATCGATGGTGTTTGGTGACCGCCGATCGATGCTCGATAACCAGACTGTTGTACAAAAGCTTTCCAGCTCCATTAGCCATGGTAATAATGTCTGTAATATCTTCCCTCATGACATTTAGTAGTCTTCCATCCATAGCTCTTGCGTGACCGTCTGGATCTCTAATGATACCAAACTCATCTGGTTGTAGATAACCATATTCCTTCTCACGTTCTGCAGCTGAATCTAATTCGGATGCTGCTTCTTGGTTAGTATCGATCGATGGCATAGGCATGCTGTCGATCGATGTCGATGGGAAATATTAAAAACATCAGCCTCTTCCATAGCAATACCACGGTACTCGATCATCTCTTCTTCTTTATAGTCTTCGTCATACTTGGTGTAGGTTGTGTTATAACATTCATCCGTGTGGCATTTTTTGATCGATTATCGAGTGTGAGCATCGATCGATAACAAAGGGTGGGTGTCGACCGATTGCTGAACTACAAGCGTGTCGATCGATTTTCTGGGTTGGGTATCGATCGATTGTCTGGGCTGGGTGTCGATCGATGCTCCATCTTCCGACTCTTCATTGAAGTCATAATCGAAGAAGCATGTGGTCACAAGTTCTGCATCATCACACAATTCAGTCAGAGTAGCCTTGTTCTTATTCTTGATAGGTTCATAGAAAATATTTTGATCAATTAAAGATAGATACAACATGTTTAATTTCATATCGCAGATAGCTCCCACATAATGCTCTCCCAAGTAGGAGTGAGGAGTTCCATTCTATCTTGATGTCCATAACATGGACATCTACTGGGACTAGGGTGTTGTTAATCTGCAGTGGAACATCTTTTACCATCCCTCCTGAGTTCACTTTTGAGCAGTCTACAAATGTGAAGGAATTATTGGAGGGTTCCATTTTCAGGTTCAGCTCCTCTGCCATAGTTATTCGCATAATGCTCACTGATGATCCAATATCATAGAGGGCATTGGTATATTTGTTGCCCTTGATAAAGCATGAAATCACAAACTTCCGAGGATCACTTTTCTTCTTCAGACAAGTCCTCTGTTTCATCTTTTCTCTGAGATGATTGAACATGACATATATATCATCGTCTGTCGCCCATGTTTCCTTGAAAAACATCTACAACCTATGAGTATAATAAGCTTCATCAAAAGGAGTATCTAAAGGAATTTTAAAAACTCTTTTGGTAAAGCTATATATATGTTTTTCATTTTCTTCTCTACGTAGATGTTTGGGGTTGTTTTGCTTCCTATTGGAGTGTCCTTCATCTTCTCTATCAAGATCCATACTTTCAGATGTGTCAGTATACTGTTCTGAAACCATTCTGGTTGGATGAACAATCAAATTTTCAGTGATGCTTGGTAGTCGAACCGGCTTCCTTATCTTTCGATCGATGCTCATGTCACATTATCGATTGATTCCTCTATCTCTATGTCGGTTTATTGTTCCATGTAGATTTCAATCGATTTTTGTCAATTCACACAAAGCTATTGATGCTACAGGATTCGCTGTCGATCGATGCTCATTTCTTGGCGTCGATCAACACCAATGCGAACTGCCGAATGACATCGAAATTTCCACACAAAAATCTCTTTATTAGAGCCTTTCCCTCTTAACTTCCTTCCAAAAATCATCATCAATCAATGCATTGACGTGGTGCTTTTGTCCAGCCTCAATTTTCTCCTTGATCAGGCTCTCATGTCTCCTAATGGTTTCACTTATTTGCAGCACTTGATTCTCCAGCTTCTTCACATGGGTGTTGAGATTTTTGAACTTGGTGTTGAGGTTGAGGTACAACCCATCTATGTTTCCATTGAAATCCACAATCATCTTCTATTGTCCCTATAAAAATCTCAACCATTTCTTTGATTTTGCTTTCTTGAGTTTTTGGAGAAGGATTCTGGTAGTAGGAAGATCCATAAGTTTTATTGTTGTTGAAAGGCTTTCGCTGTGAACCCTGATTAAAGCTACCCCTTTGACCATTCCCATAGAAGTTTCTCTTAAAGCATGGATTCCCTTGTCTCTGGAAACCATTCCCATCAATGTAGTTCACATCCTCTTCTTCAATCTCATCATCTCCAGACTCTATTCGTTCTACCTCTGCAAAAGTGACCTTCTTTCTGAAGAAACACTGAACACTATCCAGTTTTGCCTTGAACTCTTGAATCTGATCCTTACTCATAGTTGGGGCTGATCTATTTCTTTCAAAGTATGTGTTTTTGGTGATGATGTTGGATGTCAGATTCTCAATCAACCTTGTAGCTTCTTCAGGATTCCTAGTGTTGAAATTTCCCTCACTGGCTGTGTACAAAGCCATCTGATATAGTAACCAATACCTCTAAAGAAAGTGCTGAGAAGTTGCACTTCGTTGAACCCATGGTGAGGATAGTCTCTTTGGTATGATTTGAATCTCATCCAAGAGTTTCTAAAAAACTCTGAGAGTTCCTGTGAAAAAGTAGCAATCTTACTCCTCAACTCTTCTGCTCTTGCGTCATCAAAGAAGTTGCGAAAGAAAGCATTCTAGATGTCATTCCAGGATGTTAGAGATCCTGGTGGTAACTGTTTAAGCCAATATGAAGCTTCTCCAGCAAGTGAGTACTTGAAGAGATTACAAAAGAGATAGTCCTCAAGGACTTCATTGGCTTTTCTAGCAGTCACTAAATCCTTAAATTGCTCCAGATGATCCATAGGGTGCTCATGTCATAACCCGTGGTAAGGTGTCTGCGCTACAAGTCCGAAGAAGGCGGGCTTGATTTCAAAATCATTCCTCTGAAAAGTTGGATGGTGAATGGCGGATCTGTTGGCATAAAACTGGTATGGACGGTTGTAGTCAGCAAGTGTTCTCTAAGCATCTTGGGCATTAGCTTCAGGTTGAGCTGCCGCGGCATCTGCTTCTACTTCCGCATCAGGGATTACAGCCCCCTGATCGTCTATCTTCTGACCTGCTGCATTACGCAGATGTCTTGGTCATGCAGGTTTCCGTCCTCATCCCGAGTCAAAATCAACGTCACAACCATTTGAACTCGTCGGCATCTGTCGATCGATGTGGGTACTATGCTGTCGATCATTGGTGTGTGAACAGTGTTGGCCAATGCTCGAGTTCTGATGTCATTCGATGCTATCCATAAAGATGTGTCGGTCGACGCAGAGTTATTGCTGTCGATCGATGTTTTTCGTCTTTCCTTGCGTATTGTACGTTCGATTTTATCGAGGTCAAAGAAAAATAGTTCTTGTCCTTTATTTCTCCTGGTGTGTCTTTGCATACACCTAAAAACAAGGAAAAGAAAATTTTAGTATCTTGAATGTAGTGACAAACCTAGACTAAATCCTAGAAATTAAATCTAATGGCGATCAATGCTCCCCTGCAACGGCGCCAAATTTAACGTGCGTGTTTTAGTTGTTCTAGCAGGGTATAAATATCCTAAACAAATCACTATCAAATTAACCCTAGTCTTTAACACACAAATAGTACTTTTGCCAAAAGAGATCAGGTGTAGTACTTAGGAATCGAATCCAAAGAGAGTAATGGCACACAATAGATTTCTTATTCCTAAAGATTAAGTGAGGTGAATATATATATAGGTTGGCAAACAATTAGTTAAGTAAATATTCATTTTCAAGAAGTAGAGATGCAATATGGAAATATGCTAATAATGCAAATGTGGAAATAATGCAAATACAGAAATATTCTAATAAACTAACTCGATGCAAATGTTAATATGCTAGATCTAGGGTTTCAAGCTTAATGGATTATAATGGATAGGATATATCTAAATATACTAGGACTCAAATATTAACTATTCTGATCCTTTTAACTTCAACTCTCGTATGCGAGCAAAAGGAAAGACCATCGATCGACGGCAATGGCTTGATGTCGATTGACGGTGAAATCAGAAGGAAGTGTGAACAAGATTTGATAAGTCCAACAGGCTAGTTAAACCAGGTCTCGCATGTGCCTAAAAACCTAGTTCAATGTAGTCTATTCTAGCACAGAACCTACTCTCGTAGTCATCCATGTCCTACTTTCGAGATCCTAGTTAGCTACTCTAAAATGCAAGCATTAAGCACAACTCAATTAATGGATATTAACTTAGCTAGAAATCCCTCTTTTGGGCTAATCCATTATTGCTATCATTCAACCCTAAACCTATTGGATGCTTTACTCAGACGTAATCAAAGAAAGAATAATAATCTAAATAGAATGCATAGATAGAATATTGAGGTTCAAATACAAATCTCCCTAAGGAGTTATGAATCTTCTCTCCTAAAAACCTAAAACTATAAAGCTATGTGGGTTGTGTCAAGCCTTGCCTAAGCTTTTATTTGCACTTGCACACCCTCTTTTGCTCTCAATACATGAGCATAAATATAAAAACCCTAAAATCTAGGTTAAAACTCGTCCAGTGCATTCTTGTCTTTTGTCTTCTGAACTTGGGCTTTTCAGTCGGCTGTTTGCGAGTTGGTCATAAATTGTTGGCAAGTGTGAAACATCGATCGACCTTGGTCTTTCATCATCAGTCAATTCCATTGTTGTGTCGTCGGTCGACGACAAGTTTGCACTTCGACTCCTCAGATAGTCAGCTGCGGATTCTTCTCCTCTAAATGCTCCAAAAGATCCAAGTATCTTCATTTATTTCCAAAACGTCCATGGACCTGTAACTACTCTAAAACATATCCTAGAAACACATAATAGACCCTAAATAGAATCTAGAACATGACCTACAACTCGTAATAAATAGGCTACATCACTGCTTCTCGTAAAATCTTCAAGGAAATATCTTGGAATAAGAGAGCAATGTATGTAAACAAAAACATTAATGTTATAACAGTAAGTATAATAAATATTGTATAAAAATGCTAAGTAAATAAATACCTCAAATCGCTGAGTACGAATGCAAATGGATAAAGTCGTTACAGTATGACATGACAATCATTACTTTTCAGTCCATGTAGCTTTAAACTGGTTTCGTGAATACATCGACCAAATTTGGACAAGGAATTTTATATCATTTTTCAGCCACATAAGCAATTTTCGCTTTTTTGTGTTTGACAACTTAAATATTGGCACGAGCATTGTTCCATCACCGCTTATCTCTACATTTAGCCTTCTACATGTTCCATAAAAATCTAATCTTTTTCGTATTGTCTTTCATCTTTCCATGAGTTTTAAACATTGTGTTAGTCAAATTATCAAACAAAATTATCTCAATATACATGAAATCAATGTCATGTCGAAGAAAATGAGTTTTCCAATACGGTAACTCCCAGAAAATGCTCTTATTTAACCAATTGTGAGTAAATCCGTAATCAAATATTTTCTGGAATGGGTTTTCATGTCCACAATCAACATATTCTCAATAAAAATGATATATTATTTATCTTTTCATGCATGATTTATTCTCTAATCAATCATGGTGGAGAATGAACTTCTACTGTTTTGCCCCGTCTAAATGCTTGATTGTTTCTCTTGTAGGGATGATCTGCATTAAAAAAACTTTCTGTGACAATCAAAGCAACTATGTTTTCGTCCATTAGGCAACCAGAATGCCTCTGTCTCATCTAGAGAATATGGGCACACCATCCGCCCATGAGTCATCCACCCTGAAAACGTTGCCATATGCTGGAATGTCACTTACCATCCTCATCAACGCTGCTTGCGTTATAAAATTTTATTTCCTTGAAATATCAAACACCTCCACACCATCCCCACAAGCCCTACGATTCTTCAACAAACGGCTGATGGTAAATTCTAGGCTTTTCCTAGGATGTTTGGGCTCTCGTACTATACCAAATGGAAAAAGAAGTCCCTTGTCTTGGACATTTCTAGATGTAAATTGTAAGGAGCTACAATAATTGTGCCAAACATAATGCGCTTAACCATTCATATATATCAATCGGGTTAAATGATAAGCATAGATAATTATTACAGCTACAACAGATAATGCAGGATTTACCTCATTATTTTGTTTCCACGCTATAGCATCCAACAGGTGATGCATCTCGCCTAATGGAGACAAATGTTCCTCATGCCACCACATATTGAAATATCTCGCCTCGAGTTGGTATAGACGCTTCAGACAATCTACAATCGGCATGTAAAATGCTTCAGATAGCTCATCAACAAAGTATTCCGCCAAATTATAATCTATATTCACTTTTATCATGCACGAAGCAACATACAACTGATAAATTTCTTCTTCACACCCAACATATAGCGGCTGAGTAGCCGCTTCAAATGCTTCAAAAACACTATCACGATATGGCTCCAAAATGTCTGTCTATTCTATAGGTTTCGGCATTTATGGTGACGTCATGCCTTCTCTCATGTACGCTTGTACTTCTGGAATATCCAGGTAACAATCATCGGGAGCATTCCAAGTAGGATTCTTCCACATTCCCTCTTCAGCGGTCACATGAAACGGCCCCAAACTTTCACCAATATAATAAAACCATTCTCCATGACTCGTCCAACATAGTAATTTTTCCTTGATGCCATACGAGAAAAGATGTCTTAACATTTTTTTCATCTCGTTGCGTCACATATTAATCGTGCTCATGGACAAAAAAAATTGTCGCACCTGATAAGCTTTTTGCTAACACAAAAAATGAATAAATGTGTTAATTCCTTCTTAAAACATCTGAAACAAAATTACTATCTGAATCAATCAGTTGATTCATCCACTCTCTTGACTAGACATAAAAAAAACATATTTTTTATAAGAAATTTTGGGTGCACATTTCAAATTTCTTTCATATCACTCTCTTTAAATAACTCTATCGGCGGAGTGGTGCTTATATAGTTGAGTCAAGCCACAACATAGCCATGTTAAAACCATGGCTATGTTAAAACATCTCTACACATCTATATTCTCCGCACAAAGGACTTCTCATCTAGCCACGTTTTTAATAGCCAAGATTTAGCAATGTAAGTATTGTGGCTATATTTCTTTCGGTTACCCGATTATACACAACATTACCACTCATGTGTCGGCACAAAATAGAAAACTATAGTCACAACGATACCGTCGCAAATTTGGGGCTGTATTTTAGCCACAATTTTTGTGGTGGCCAATTTGTGGCTAATTTTCTAGCCATTGTTTTATCGTGGCTAAATAGTAGCTATTATATCCACACTATTTTGTGACTGGATCTTGGCTAAATAGTAGCTATTATAGCTAATTGAAAGGTGAATTTAATTTAAATGTTTCTTAGTCCTAACTAGGGATATCATTTGGGTTATACATGTCCAAATTGGCTTGTCCAAATTGACACTCTTGTTTTCTGATTATTGATGGTCTATATGAAAAAATGTTCAATTAAGGTCAAACTCAAATAGAACCATAATCAAATAGGCTGTATGCGAGGCTCAAAAATTAAAAATTTACACTTTTTGGAAAAGATTATTGATTTTACTATTTTGGCAAGAAAACTTGATTTTACACTTTTGACGAGAAAACACGATTGTACGGTTCTGGTGGATAAACATGATTTTGCGGTTTAGGAAAGAAAACATGATTTTCAATTTTAGTGGGAACACACACTTTTGCACTTTTGTGGGAAAACATGATTTACGGTTTTGGTGGAGAAACAAGGTTTTTGGTTTCTGTGAGAAAACGTGATTTTGCAATCTTAGCGGAAAAACATGATTTTGCATTCTTGACAAAAAATCCGTGGGTTTAAGGTTTTGACGGAAAAACATGATGTTGCGCTTTTGACGGAAAAACGTGATTTTACGATTGTGACAAGAAAATATGATTTTTACATTTTTGTTGAAAACCTGATTTTACGGTTTTAAATAAAAGATATGATTTAACACTAATTTTTTTTAAAGAGTGAGCTAACACTAAAATTTGATTTAACATTTTAAAAAAAAGAACTCATAACTCACTTAGAGAAGGTTACTAAAAAAGAAAAAAATGCCTAACTTAACACTACAATTTTTTCGAGGCCGAGTATAATCTATGGTGTATCTTACTTATTAGAAAAGGGCATACCTACCACAACTGATTGGTTAATAGCTTTCGTTCAATTATGATATTTAATATATTTTTCTTGTATCTAAAGTTAATAACTCAGGTCAAGATCAAATTAAGTGATTAGTAAAATATATAACTATGAATATTAAAATCTCAGATATCTAATAAGGTGTATAAATTCATCATATACTAAATTTTTAAGATTTCATAAATATAATATTTATTATATATATGTTTGAAATCAATTTATTTCTTTAAAACATATAAAACTATTAGTTAGTGATGTGATCATGGACCAGATTACTAAAGAGGGTAAAGAGATCTTAGACGAGCCCCATGATGCCTCAATGCACCAACAACCTGGTGATGATGCTTTGATCATTCCAGAAGGCCCCATGACCCGTTCCAGAGCTAAGAAACTCAAAGAGATTGTTGTAGGATTACTCACTTCACATCCACAACAAGAAGAAAGTCTTGGACAAGGTTTGATGGTCCGAGATATCTTGATCACCATTCAAGCTATCTCTACATCAGGCTGAGCTAGTGTTTAGGCAAGACAATTGGTGTGTGCTCTTTTCCTTGCTTTTGGTTTTGTCCCACGAGGTTTTCCGGAGGAAGGTTTTTAAGGAGGCCACGACTTGTCTTACAAATCACCTAGGCCCTATCTCGGCCCAAGACTACTAGAAGACCATCTATTTTTATCTTATGTTATTTTAAAACTATACTTTTTATGTTATCTTTCCTGAAACCCTAGAGCATGTTCTTTGGTTTCTTTATTTAAGGGGTTTTCGCAAACCCTTGTAAACTTAAGCAGTCTTTTATAAAAAAAACCTTATTTCTCTCTCTCTCTCTCTCTAGTTGGCGAGCTGAGGTTTCTGGTGTGTAATATCCAGAGTCTAAGGGTGTCTAAGTTGGTGTATCATATCCGATTTATTCATCTAGGAGTATCAAGAGATCATCCATCCCTCTTGTGTCACCATTCAATCCACAAACCTTGAAGAACTTGAGTCTCTGATTCGTTCCTGCAAGGATCTATCCTCCCATCAACAAAAGAAGCATCCTATGGTCGTGTCATGTGGTATCAGAGCAACTTTGGTTAGGGAAGTCTCGTTTACTCTTTAAATCTTTTTGTTTCAGCAGAAAATCTTCTTATTCATCTTGAACAAGAGTAGAACTAGGTTTGTTTAGGGCTGCTTGAAAATTACTTAAGAGTTGTAGGCGATTTTGTGCACTTTCCTTTTTTGGTTCTTAGGCGAAAGCCCTAGTTTTCTTAGCTTAACCTAGCAGCATAATCACCTTGCTGAACAAGTAAAATTTTGTGTTAAATTTTTTTGTTCCTTCTCGTGTGTTTCTTGTGTAGAAATCTGATAAAATAGGGTTCCTTGATCTGATTTCTCTGTTTAGACTCTTCACATCCTTGATCAGAAAGATTTCGATGTGAATCTGTTTCTGGTTTTGCAAATTGATTTCTTTGTTATTTCTGTTTGCTTCAAACTCATTGATCTCTTTTGTTAGAACTACTTACTGGCGTAATCTTTCTCTTGTCTCAGGTACCACGGCAAGAGATCAGAAAGGAGTCCTCACTAAGGATGAAAGGCTGTTACTTAAGTCTATGAATGCTCAGCTGCAGCAGAAGATGAAAGCCAGCCATGATAAATTTCGGCAGCCGTTTAGATAGGATCTCCAACAAGCTACTGGTCATATTCTTGAGTCTAGAAGCAGTGAGAGGAGACTGAGACGTGGGCATGAAGGCAGAGGCAGTAGAAGAGACAAATTTGCTGATCAAAAGATAAGAATCCCTCCTTTCTATGGTGATGCTGATCCTGCTGCATATGTGGAGTGGGAAGAGAAGATGGAGTTGATTTTCAGTAGTCAACACTGTGCTGAAAAAAGAAGGTTTAGATGGCTACTGCTGAGCTTTGTGGTGATGCTTGAATCTGGTGGAATCAATTGGAAAAGTGCAGAAGACTTGACAGAAAAGAACCAGTTGAAACATGGTTTAAATTGAGAGCTTTGATGCGTAGAGAGTATGTTCCAAGACAGTACTACAAGGAAGTACTTCGAAAACAACCATCTGAGACAAAACTCTACTCTTCAATCTCGGTTCAGACACAACCTGACAGCAAGAGATCACGTCCATCTAGAACAGTTGGTTCATCAAGCAAAACGTCAACCTGTTCCATTGAAGATAGCATAAGGAAGGCAATTTCACAAGAGTTTAGGGATGTGGAGGAACAATTACAACATGATAAGAAACCAGACTCAGCTGCACAATCAAATTTAACTGCACCAATTCGAGAAGCTCAAACAGAAACATCTATGGTAAAAGGAAAGTCTGGGACAGAACAAGAGTGTTCTCTTTTCTTACCTCAGCCTGAATTTAATTTCAGTACTTCTTGTGGTGAGCTAACTTTTCTTGAACTGTTGCAACCGAGTAGCCTTGTTTTAGTGTCACAGGTTGCAAAAGAAGAAACAACAGAGAAAGAACCAGAGCAATCAACACAAGGAGAAGAGCTAGAACAGCACAAAAACTTGCAGTCTGAAACAGCTCATGAATCCTTGTCTTATGACTTACAAGAGCACTGTAAGGAATTTAATATGCTTGCTTCTGTGCCTGAAATTTTTGTTAAAGTGAGTACTGAAGACATAAAACGTTTTGATCTTGACAAAGTAAAATATTTTTGTGTTTCAAAATCTGTTTTTGAAAACATGTTTAAATCTTTTAAAGAACTTAAACCAGAAAACCTATTTGATCAAAAACGTTTTCCAAATCAAAATAAAAACATTTCTGGTCATATTTTGAGTCTTGATCATTTTCTGAAACATGACAAAAATTTTGATCTTTTTGAAAAGGGTTTTGAGCTTAAATTGAAACAACCTGATTGTTGTTTTAGAAAACTTTGTGATTCACTTGCTAGAACTGAAGAGAAAACTTTTTTGTGAATTTTCCTAGGCATGATTTGATCACTGATGATTTTTTTGCATCCACATATGTCTTGAAAGAACCTAGGAAGTTGCATGAACCGAAATTGCATCATTCTGATGTTAAGTTTGAAATTTAGAAATCTGCAAATATCTCCGAGCTTGAGATTGATTGTTTGTGTGCTGAAAATGTTTATAAATGTGTTGGATTGTTAGTTGATGATATCTTAGTGTATAACACGTTATTTTATAAACTCATTGCACTTCTGAAACTTGAGATAAATGGTTCTAGATGTATTGTTTTGTGCCTTGTTAACATGCTGGTCTACAATACTTTCTTTGACATGATAACCCACTTGACTTGTCCAAAAGAAGCTGAGAAAGGTACAGGTGAAAATATGGGCTTTAAAGATCAGAGAATCAATGATGAATCCTTGGCTAAGTTGGAGACACAACAAGCAAACCTTGAAAGTTGTCTAGCCGCCAGTCTTGACATAGGAGCAGTCCGAGGAACATATCTCAACAACCACAAGGAATTATTCAACAAACTCGAATTCTATGGAAACTTAACTCATCAGGGTCTCACGTCGAATTGGAATCATGTCCAAAGCTTCTCATGTGAAAGAGTTATGAGTTCTACAACTCAGATGATCTTCTGTGTGCTTTGTTTGAATTTTTCTGAGTTCAAAACATCTCAATCCTATCTATGGCGACCAGGTGAGCCTGCCAAGGTAAGTTATCATGATGCACTTGTTTTTGTCAAAAGAGCCATGTGCAGATTATCGTGAATCTTGGAAGCATACAAGGAGTAAGGACTAGCATGTTGAAGACAAGAGATTCAAACCACCATCGGGACCAGGATATGCACCAAGACGTCACTGGTTTCATCCTCATCAAATAAGCACCACCAGATACAGCACACAAGCCAAAACCGAACAAAGACGAATTTGGAATAAGATTATTACTCTTTGATAAAATTTCATGTGCTAACTTGCTTTGTTTCCATGTATCAGGTTTGAGTAATGAATCAGGAACTAAATGGATCAATGCCTTCTACATATCCAAACCAGTTAGCAACAACCTATCAAAGAGGCTTGCAAGTTAAAACAGATTTGAGGACAAATCTTTTTGAAGAGGGAGGGGATGATGTGATCATGGACCAGATTACTAAAGAGGGTAAAGAGATCTTAGACGAGCTCCATGATGCCTCAATGCACCAACAACCTGGTGATGATGCTTTGACCATTCCAGAAGGTCCCATGACCCGCTCCAGAGCTAAGAAACTCAAAGAGATTGTTGTAGGATTACTCACTTCACATCCACAACAAGAATAAAGTCTTGGACAAGGTTTGATGGTCCGAGATATCTTGATCACCATTCAAGCTATCTCTACATCAAGCTAGCTAGTGTTTAGGCAAGACAATTGGTGTGTGCTCTTTTCCTTGCTTTTGGTTTTGTCCCACGAGGTTTTCCGGAGGAAGGTTTTTAACGAGGCCACGACTTGTCTTACAAATCACCTAGGCCCTATCTCGGTCCAAGACTACTAGAAGACCACCTATTTTTATTTTATGTTATTTTAAAACTATAGTTTCTATGTTATCTTTCCTGAAACCCTAGAGCATGTTCTTTGGTTTCTTTATTTAAGGGGTTTTCGCAAACCCTTGTAAACTTAAGCAGTCTTTTATAAAAAAAACCCTATTTCTCTCTCTCTCTCTAGTTGGCGAGCTGAGGTTTCTGGTGTGTAATATCCTTTCTAAGGGTGTCTAAGTTTGTGTGTCATATCCGAATTATTCATCTAGGAGTATCACGAGATAATCCATCCCTCTTGTGTCACCATTTAATCCACAAACCCTGAAGAACTTGAGTCTCTGATTCGTTCCTGCAAGGATCTATCCTCTCATCAACCAAAGAAGCATCCTAGGGTCGTGTCAGTTAGCTACATATATTAATATTTTATATAAAGTTTAGGAGTCAACTAAGTGTTGTTGTGCAAGCAAGCATGTGAAGTTAGTAGAATAACTACTATAATGAAGTAAAAGTGATTTATTGTAATGTGTGCAAGAAATAATGTTGAGAAAAACATTGTTCTTTATAAAGAAAGTTAAGTAAAAAACAGACTATAAGAATAAGAAAGTAGAGACTGCCAACTGCTGTTGAATATGGGGTAGTATGTATTTCCTATTTCTCCTCTCACTTGTTGGACTTCACTTCGAACTTAGCTTGATATGTCCAGCAAGTGGAGTTCTCACAAGCTTTTCTTAGTGTATGTTGAATCTTTCCAACACCCTTTCAACATACCATTCTTGGGACATCCATAAAAGCTTATTTGATCTTTCTTGAGTGGTCTTCACTTCAAGAATTTATCTTGCTTGTACTAAATCTTTCATTGCAAAGCACATTTCTAAATATTTATTCAATTGGGCTATCTTGTTGTGATTTTTGCCCACAATCAACATATTGTCAACATAGAATAATAATATGAGAAAGTTGTCGCTTTCATACCTCTTTATGAAAACACAATGCTTATTATTGGCTTTATTGAAGTTATGATCCTTCATAAAAGAGTCAAATTTCTTATAACATTGCCTTGGAGCTTTCTTGAGGTCATAAAAACTCTTCTTTAATCGGCACGCCAAGTCTTATTTTTCTAGAAACATGAATCCTTCGGGTTGCTCCATATAGATATCCTCCACTAGTTCACCATCTATAAAGTATGTCTTGACATCGACTTGTTCAATCTCCAAGTCTATAACAACTGCTTGACTAAGAACAACTCAGATAGAAGACATCTTCACCACTACAAAGAATATTTTTTCAGAACTGAACATGCTTTGTATTTAAGATTTGAGATTCTATCCTAAAACGTTATCTTATATACCCCTTTGTTCTTCAAGACTTTATTTCCTTTTGGCAACATCATCAACTCATAAGTGTGTTTATCATGCAAATATTGCATTTCATCTTGCATAGCTTCTACCTACTCATATGTGTGAGTTTCTCCTATGGCCTTCTCATAGCTTTCGAGATTCCCTCATCTGTAAGATTTACTTACTCATCTTGATAGTATCTCACAGATGGTTTTATCTCTCTTCCAAACCTTCTTGTCTCATATAATGTAACATTTTCATGTTCTTCTCCGGTCTTCACTTGTTCTTCTTCTCTTTCATCACCGTTAGGGTCCATTATAGGATCCCCTTCTTTTGGGTTAACACCTTCCTCAAGATTATCTTGGGGTTTGTGAGCATCTTCGTTTCATACAGCCCTTAGCTTTGGCTTCTCTGCTTTTTGAATGTCTTCCATTGTCTGATCTTCAAAGAACACAACATCTATGATTCTGACCATCTTTTCATTTATTGGATCCCAAAGTCTTTAGCCGAACTCATATCTTGGTGAACCAAGATAAATGCATTTTTAGAGTCTAGCTTACCCCGTTTATCTTCAAGAATATGGACAAGCGGTCTACACTCAAACACCTTCAGATGGCTGTAAGAGACACTTTTACCCAACCAAACTTCTTCCAAAACATCACCTTACAAAGGAACTGATGGTGTGAGATTTATGATGTCCGATGCAGAATTTATAGCTTCTGCCCATAATGACTTGGTAATTTTGTGTGAGATAGCATACACTGAACTCTTTCTCAGATCGTTCGATTCATTCTCTCATAAATCATGTTTTAGTTGTAGTATCTTGGCCGGTAGTGTCTTCTCCATTCTGACTTTGTGAGATTTATAAAATGCCTCAAAAGGACCACGGTACTCTCCACCATTATCTGATTGAACACACTTGAGATTTTGACATGTACTTCATTCTGCTTGGGCTACAAAACTCCTTGAAGCATCAAGAACTTGATCTTCTTGTTTTAAAAGGTCTACTCAATTTTCCTTGAGTGGTCACCAATAAATGGGACGAAATATGATGCACAATGAAAGGATCTCTCCAATAAAGAGTAAACGTCAGAATGCACAAGATCAAGAAAATATAGAAGCCAATTTTATGTTGTTTGGCTAATCAATCATTGCATAGTGCAAGAGTAGTACCTTCTATTCCACAAAGAAGTTTCTTGCGAGAAAGGATATTTTAACATTTCTTACTCATATGCACGAGTTTTTAGTGCCATATATCCATGTCATCACTTGTGACATTTACTTCATCTTTGCAAAGCTTAGATTTTGTTCCATATACTTCATCTTTGCAAAGCTTAGATTTTGTTCCATATAATATTCATTATTTTTTCTTCTCGCCATGATCAAACTCCCTTTGATTAACTTCCATTTTCCACCACCAAAGTGGTTATCCAAACCAACATCATCAATATTTCTGGTTGATATTAAATTGAGTAATAGTGGTACCATGCCTCGCATTCTTGAGGACTATACATCTTGTCTTCGATGTAAAAATAACATCCCCCTTTTCAACAATCTTGCTTCTTCCTTGATTGCCCATTCAAACATTACCAAAATCACCACTTTAGTAGGTTATGAAGAAGCTTCCATTAGGGGTGATGTAACATCACTAAACCGGTCTAGGTCAAAGTCCACCTGATCGGCGGAGGAACAATCAAACAAGAACATGCACAACCAGCTGAGCTTTCGTGTTCAGTTGTGCAACAATCAAACAAGAACATGCACGACCAATCTCTCACAACCCAAACCATTCCGAAGATGCAACAAGATAGTTCACCAAAACAGATCAACCAAGATACTAAATAAATAGATCTTTAGCCAGCCCAATCTGGATCACTATTTTCTAGAAACCATGGCCTGGGGATTTGCAACTTTTACCATGATAATGAGTTGTGTCAATCTGTACAAGGTTTATATTAGATGAAACCCAAGTTATACAGACAAGAAGTATCGTATAGTAATAGTTCCACACAATCTTTCATGCTCGTCCTAATTGCGCATATTCTAAGTATAAGAAAATATTTACCCTATTTTTTAAGATCAAAACCCGAAACCACACAGACGAAAGTTTAGCTTAATTTTACTGGTTTAGAATCTAAACCGATATCAAACCAATTAAACCGATCAAGCAAGTTGGTATCAAACTGAAATTAAAACCCGTGACAACCTGGTATTCAAATAATACTCGACCCAACTCTTTAGTAGGATGGTGGGTCAGGTTTTATTTAGATATTTGGTCATGTTGGCTTTTAATTTCAGTTCGATACCAATTGGTTTGATATAGGTTTACTTAGTTGGATATCAATTTAGATTCTAAACCAAACTTAACCTCCGTCTGTGTGGTTTTGGGTTTTGATCTTTGAAAATGGGGGTAAATACGTTCATATACTTAAAATAGTGCAATTAAGTTCATATACTTAAAATGTGTGCAATTAGGACGAGCATGAAAGATTGTCTGGATCTATTACTATACGTTAGTTCTGATGTGGAAATAGGCTGTTTACCCAAAATATTTTTATTAACATTACAACTTGGATTAAAACATTCTTATAAAAATATAAGGAGTTTTGAGGCAAGGCCAAAAATACGAAAAATGAAACAGACATCCCAATTCTATATCTTGCACAAAAAACATAAACTACACCCGACTCGCTCATCGCTCCTTACGTCGAAATTTAAGGTCTCCCAACTACTGATTAACTGCAAGAAAAAGAGGTTGACAACAACAATGAGCGCTAATCACTCAATGAGTAACGGCTCCCACTAACAAGGTTATCAATCCTCCCCTCAGAAGCCCAAATTAGCACACAACAATTCACCAATAAAATACACACAGAAATCTTGACGAATACCAAAATCATTTTAAGAAAAAGATTTAATAAAAAATGCTTTCCAAGATTTGACACATTCGATCCTATCCCCAGACAGTTCACTGATCGCATAGCCGCAGAGGCACATGAGAATTGCCTGTCAAAAAGGCTGCTCCGGTCCTATACGGTCACCTCTGCCCTATCCCGTCGGATAGTACTCGGCCCTAGGCGGCAATCCCGTTACTCTTAGTCTTCCCACCATGGCTTCAACCAATCTAGTGGGGAAAGGTAGGATGAAACCGTTCACACTCATATCGAATCACATGATACTGAATCAAGAGTAATATCCATTTTCATTAAAATGACTCTTCTTCATAAAAATTGATTTATCGAATAAAACCAAATAACATCAACAAAAAATTAACCATACGATAACAACAATCAAGTACGCATAAATAAATCAAACCATCCATGCAATCTTAGCAATCATTCATACATCACTATACCTCACAGAATATAAAATGTAGTTCCTAGCGAGCAATCTAACATCTAACAATCAATCTAGCATGCAAATTCCTAAACACCCAATCACACATAACTGTAACTTACAGTGCTTTCGTCTGAACGGTTTCTAGCTAAGGATTGAAAGGTTTGGATCTGAGCTTCTATATACTCCTTCCAATGATCTACTCTTTTCCCCAAACCAAGAAATCTTCACACACTTTCTCTCACTAGCTCTCTCTATCACTAAAGGGGAGGTTTAAGGAATGTTTTTTTATGGGAAAACCAATGGGGTTGGATCAGTGTTTATAGGCAAGTATAGGGTGCATGGCTGAGCTAGGTGTCATTACGACATTCTCTTTTGTGACACATGGTAACAAAGGTAACAAATTGCTGACATCTCTCCTCCATAAAACAGTGTCCAGCTTCTAGAAGACTCCTCTAGTTGTGACAATTTCCCGCACTCTTGACCAGTCAAAAGTCGATACTTGTTTCATTCTCCTGCGTCCGATAAAAAATCGACACTCTCGATTCCCTTTTTCGACTAATAAAATTATGCCACCTTGACACTCTTTTCTCGACCGATCATTTTTTTCCCACGACATCCAATCCAATAAATCCTCAACTAGATAGATTCTTGCTGGAAAACTATTCGGGAATGCTTCATTCCTGCTTAATTGGAGAAACAAAACTCCCTCATTGGCCCGACCGCTCGCAGCTCGGCCACCAAACGCATATTCTCCTGAACCATCTTGATTTTCCACGATCAAATGTCCTATCCTCACCTCGTTATTTAGTCGAGATGATTTTTTATCGCTTCCAACTTTGAATTTCTTGTCGTCTTCGCTGGTCTTTATTTAAGCTTCTCGACCAAAGCATAAATCACCCGAGCCATCTGAATTATTTCTTGACAGATTGTCTTCCTCTGATCCATGCACACCACTGCGGTCAAGCTTTACCTAATCTAGCGGTTTAGGTTTTCTCGAACAAAAACTACCCTAAGACAAGGTCATTATAAAAGACGTGAAAAGAAGCACTATAATCAATAATCTATGAGCTATCATAATAATTAAGATTACATTCTCCAACAAGATACAATTATTTGCTATGGTCTTACGCAATTGTAGTAGTCTTGTCTTCATGCTTCTTTGTATAATTGAACCGGTCTGGTTTGATATTACCGGTTTGTTGGTCTTTCTTGAAAAACCGACATTCTGACTTCATTTGGCATGCCTTGCCACAATAATAGTTGGTAACTCTCATACGTGACTTGGGTTGTCTTCAAAATTGATCTCGAACTTTGCTTTTTCTTTGAATACAAGTCTCCTCTCTTCCTCGTCTACCAACGATGTTAGCTTTCAGATCAGAGCTCAAGCCTCGTTCCTTCCTCTGAACTTTTCGTTCAAAATTCTATCACTCCCTCTGGTTCTGAATTGCTTCAAGTGACAACTAGTGTGTCCAAAATTTTTGGTAGTGAACTAAGGAGTATAAGGGCATGCATTTTGTCTTCAACCTCATTTCAACTTTGTTTAGCTGATCCAGAAGCCCCTTGAAGTTGTTAAAGTCCTCCATCATGCTCTGGTCCTCCTCATACACCAACTTTACCAACCGCCGAACAAGAAGGGAATTGTTTAGAGGAATTTTTTAATCATGGATTCAAGTTTTGTCTACAATTCAAAAGAAGTTTTGTAGTTGGAGACATGTTCAAATAGAGACAGGTCGACGTACTTACAGATTACTGCAACCACTTGTCTAGTAAGAATCTTCCATGCTTTGTCATCTTTTTCCGAATTATCTTTCATGATGGTTGGTTCATGCAAATCCTTACAATAAAGATGATCCTTTATCATCAGTTTCCAATAAGGAAAGTTTTATTTCGTGAGCTTTAACATGTCACCTTTAGAGGTGATGGTAGTTTCCATCTTTACTTCCACTAGGTGTTAATGTTAGTAAAAATGGTTCTGATTCCACTTGTTGCAAAACTACCTAATAGTATTTCTTTGCATGGTCAAAATGGAATGTATACAACTAATGTTTAAGATAAAGTTTAAGCAAATTTGTATTTGAAGATTCTCTTAGAAATCTTTCTAAATGTGTTTCTCTCTTCTTTGTTTTTATTTTTGTTTGATGATTAAAAATACTACAAGAACCCCTATTTACACTAGTAAAGAGTGAATACTACCTAATTCTAGAATACTCTTCGACAATTCTTTATCCTTACCCCTACTAGATATTTCTTCTTCTTGGGTTATGGCTTAATTATGCATTGATTAATCTTTGTTAATGAGGGATTTTCCAACACTAAGATGAAAACCATTTTAAAGATGTAAGCATTGCGGAGGTTAAGTGTAAAATGGTGTTCCGACTCAAACCATGCAAAAAGGAGAGATCCGAAGTGGTGCATTATACATGGGAAGTTGGGAACCTTCTCATTTTGTCGACACAATGAGTTTTTGTTGTTGGATACCTTATATATGGGAACCTTTTTATTTATCATGTAATTTGAAAACACTTGAGATATAAGAACATTTTCTTGGCGAACAAAACTGACAGCTATATACGACTAGATGAAATGAGAATTTTAGAAGAGCTATTATTCCAGAAAATATGGCTAGATCAAAAGTGGATTACGTGGGTGATGTTCTATGTGAGATCAGTAGCAATTTTTGCTTTGTTAAATGGGCAAAACCATGGTTACAATAAGCCAGAGAGAGGTATTTTCTAAGGAAGTACGCTTTCACCGTTTCATTTCATTGTGTTGCCTTATTTCTATAGGGGATCATATAAAAGTGAATTTATCTAAGCTATTAGGTTTTATAATAGACCACAAAAATATATTTAAAAAACTTTGATGAAGCAGTTGCATGCGTAAATATTCTGCAGATTACTCGTGGGTGAACATCTTATTAAGGTAAATGTGTTCAACAAAGATTCACAGTTGCACAAATCATAAGGTGAGATGAAGTGTCGTCCCGTCATCGTAATGGTTAGAGTTATTAATAATGATTTGACAGAGATAAAGATGGAAAAGTTTAGAGATAATGGTGAATCGAGAGATTTAGAGTTATTAAGATTAAAAACGAGTTCAAGAGATTAAGAAGATTGAGCTCAGATAATTTGCTTCTTACGTTTTATGAGTGCAAAGAGAGTTGTGAGCTTTTGTGAGGTTGAACAAGGTTTTCGGAGTTGAATACTTCAAAAATTTTGGTTGTAAGATTAAGGTTGGATAGATTAGAAATTGGCTAGTATCGTTTCACACGTGTGAAGTCGAGTTAATCTGATTAAACAAGTCTGTAGAAGAAACAACTTCTTCATTGGTATTTAGTGTTGAATGTGTTTATGTATTCTTAGGTTTTAAAATTGATATCAAAACACGTCACCTACCTAGATCTAGATATCTAAAACATGTTGAGGTCCTGCGGTGAACATGGAAACAACAAAATTTATGATGTTCCATAATTCACTCATGTTTGATGAAAACAACTTTGGACAGTAGAAGATACGCATGCGACAACGAATCAAAGAGATTGAAGAAGACGTTTGAACTGCAGTTAAAACAAGAAGGACAGATCCAACAATATACACTGAAGAGGATGAAGAGATGTCTAAACCTAAAAATAAATGGATAAAGGCAGAAAAGACTGCATCAAGACTCAACGTAAATGCGCTATCAGAAATCTTCAACGACATTAGTCATGATCAGTTTAAACTTATGCAGGGATGTTGTTTAGCCAAAAATGTGTGGAACACTCTTGTGGAATACTATGAGAGAACGTCCACTCTTAAAAGAGCGAGACTAGACTACTTGACATCTTAGTTTGAAAACATGAGAATATGGCTGAAGAATAATCCATCACGAGTTTTAGCTCAAAGTTGAGTTTTATTGCAAATGAGGAAATTGTCCTTGGTAAGAATTTTAAGGATAAAAAGCTGGTCAGGAAGCTGATATGATATCTTCCAAATAAGTATGCATCCTATAAGACATTGTTCAAGGTTGGGAAGAATATAAATGAGATGAAATTCTCACAATTGGTTGGGATTAAAGTTGAAGAGATGGAAGCAACAACATGTTAATCTAAGATAAAAAAAAAAGAACTTCCGCTACTGAGAAAGAAAGTGACAGATTCCAGTTTTTTCATGAAAGTCTAAATTAAAAATTAGATGAGTGTGTTGAGTTGCTGACACAAAACCTTAAGAAGGCTTTGAAGCAATCTAAGAAAAGTCACAGAAGGAGCTCTATCTCAGATTAATGTTTTAATAGTAAAGATATCAAACATGTGATTTTCACTGTCATGTTGTGTGCAAGGGATAATCTGAAATTGAACGTCCATATCTTCAAAAGAGAAGTGATGAAAAGTTTGATCTTGTAACTCTTGTTGGAAAAGAAAGTGACGAAGAACTTGAGGTGGATTCTGATTCAGATGGTGATGGAGAGATAGATGTGAAGGTTGAATATTGTAAATAATTGGGTTGAATTGAGCAATGAGAATCTAAACTTGCTCAAGAACAAGGCGCTATTTGAAACACAAATTAAGGTAATGGAGATAAGAAAACCTACGACATTAGTGTTGGAAACGTCAACATGTTTAAGGAAGAATGATGAATTGCACAGGCAGACCAAAACTGAGCAGAAACATACATGTGAGTTGGAATCAAAGATAAATATATCATTAGATCTTTTGTCAAAAGAAAAAGAGAAAAGCAGAAGTCTTGAGCACAATTTGAATAAAAATCACAAGAAGATCATGATGTTGAACAAAGGAACAAAGTATTTGGATATTACTT
This sequence comes from Moricandia arvensis, assembly GCA_905132765.1. Taxonomy (NCBI): domain Eukaryota; kingdom Viridiplantae; phylum Streptophyta; class Magnoliopsida; order Brassicales; family Brassicaceae; genus Moricandia; species Moricandia arvensis. The sequence continues at coordinate 12,207 of CAJHQP010000838.1, read as the reverse complement.
TTGCCATGAGACATCATGCAAAACAAAATTAGGGTGTTGGATACAATGGAAATCGTGTGCCAAGCTCTACAAGCAATGAACCAAATCAAACAGGTCTCACAAATTTCGTTCGTGTTGAACCAGTTCCTAATATTAAACCAATGGAGGTTGAATCTCATCAAACATGTTCAAGCCAGAAAATACCTGTTGAATAGAAAAATCAGAAAGTCAAACAATGTTGCTACTTTTTGTGGGAAACATTGACACATACATAAATATTGTTATGCTTTAGAAAGTATGATTAAGTTAAGGAAGGCTGAACAAGATAATCTCAACCATGGATATTATTCTCGTGGGAGACTTGGAAATACTCATTAATTTTGCTATGAGCGAATCAACAATATCAGAAGGCTTGGAGTGAAAATAAAGTTATGTTGAGCCAAGAAGTTGTTGTAAGGTATGGATTGCAAAATCAGATTTGTATTACAAACATATGGAGACTAACATTGCTCAAGAGCTTGTGTGCAACGTAGCATGTTCAGAAAAATTAGGATACATAAATGACAATAGGAGATGGGTTAATGCTTAACGTGTTCAAGGTATACCCAGGCGTGTTAACGAAATCAATGCCTTATGCAAGGCGTGAACATGTTGAAGGTTCCAAGAGATAAGACAACGACATTATATGTTTTGGAGATTTTTAAAAAGTTTTGTCACTCAAGCAGGGAGAGACTGAAGAGCTGCTCAAGTTGATAATACTTGGTTAAGGGGAAGTTAAAATTGATTGTTATCTGGTAAGCTTGAGTTGTAAAATTCAGTGAAAAAGTGGGAGATTGTTAAGACTAAAAGTCTGCAGGTAAATGTGGTCAACAGAGATTCACGGTTGTACAAGTCATAAGGTGAGATGATGTGGCGTCATCGTATTGGTTGGAGTTATTAATTATAATTTGGCAGAGCTAAAGATGGAAAAATTTAGAGATAATGGTGAATCAAGAGATTTAGAGTTGTTAAGATTAAAAACGAGCTGGAGAGATTAAGAGGATTGAGCTTGGATAATTTGCTTCTTACGTTTTCTGAATGCAAAGAGTTATGAGCTTTCGCGAGGTTGAACAAGGTTTTTAGAGTTGAACTCTTCGGGAAATTTAGTTGTAAGATTAAGGTTGGATAGATTAGAAATTGGTTAGTGTTGTTTCACATGTGTGAAGTCGAGTCAATCTAATTAAATAAATTGTAATGATTGTTTAAAAAATCTAATAAAAGACAATTGTTTGGAAGAACCAACTTGTTCATTGGTATTTTGTGTTGAACGTGTTTCTGTGTTCTTAGGTTTTACACCACCCTTGGAGTAAGTTCGTAAAAGGCAGGCCTCTCTCTTTAAGTTAGAATCATTTCTCGGATGCATCAGTAAATCTGGCTAAAGACAACAGTCAGTGGAGAAGTTGTGTTGTTGTTCAGTTTGTTGGTGGATTCCTCCAAAAGAATCTAGATTGTTGTATTAGAGACTACATGTTTGAGACTCAAGGAAACGTTTGCGAAGTAGAAGAGAGTCATGCAAAAACAACATACCAGTTGTGAAACATGTCATCAATTGCAACGACCAATGGTCAAACTAGAAACTCGTTCACATTATATAAATAATGAAACTTCTGAATCCATTATTTATGCAAATGGACGAACTGAGTCATGTTGCAATTTCTGATGAACTATTCAAAGGATTGCGGTTCCGCATGAAGATGTGCAAACTATTCAAAAACTCGTTTATATTTTAAATAGATTTTTTGGTAAGTTATGCATTTGAAAAGTGAATAAAAACGTTGTATATGGGAAGTATTTATGGAAGATAGACACAAGAATTGCAGTCAAAAATAGTTATTATATGTCCAAATATACATGAAGTTATATGAGATGTTTTTTTTTGAGAAAGTTAATTCAAGATGGTTGAATATTCAACTTACGATTGCATCTTATTTTGGCAAAAAAATCAAAGATTTCATTTGACTTCGAAATTCTTTGATATATATTTCCATAATTACAAATATCGCTAATCTTCCTCACGTTTAAATCAAGCTACTTATTACTGCATGAGTAACGTAACTAACAAATTAGTATTATACTATATAATAGTGATAATCAATCCATTCCTTACAATTTCTCTTCTTCATCTTCCATTACGAAAGAGTAAAAGAACAAGAAGAAAAATGGCTAATCTTCCTCTAATGATCACTCTAATGACGGTTTTGATTTATTTACTTCCGAGCTGCATCATATCGTCAGAGATTATTCTACCCAAATCCTTATACCTCACCCTCCTCAACGATCCTTCCACCATCTCCGCCGCCTCTCACGATTTTGGAAACATAACTACCGTAACACCCGGTGGCGTTCTCTGCCCTTCCTCCCCCGCTGAGATATCCCGTCTCCTCAGCTACGCCTCTAACGGAGAAAGAAAGTTTCAAGTGGCAGCTCGCGGCCAAGGCCACTCCTTAAAGGGCCAAGCAGCCGTCCCCGAAGGAGTCATTGTCAACATGACGTGTCTCTCTGGCGTAGTGGTTTCAGATGACTTGAAGTATGCTGACGTGGCCGGTGGGACGTTATGGGTGGACGTGCTGAAAAAGACGGCGGAGAAAGGCGTTTCGCCGGTTTCTTGGACGGATTATTTGCATGTTAGCGTCGGAGGAACACTGTCAAATGCTGGGATCGGCGGTGAAGTGTTTAGAAATGGTCCTCAAATTAGTAACGTCCTTGAGTTGGACGTTATAACTGGTACGTAAACGCTAAAAATTATATAGTTTTTTTGGTGTGACATCTTTCATGTTTTATAGTCATTATATACTTTTTGCACCACACGCAATGCAATCTTCGAAAAAAAAATTGCGTAACGCATCTAATTAAGATACGTCTTTAGTGATTAGTTTTGTCATCACAGATTCCTAACTGGTTCGTATATGCGTGTGTTTTTGTTTTTCTTATGCTCATGCATGCATGACACATGCAAATGGATCGTTTAGATATTTTTGTTGGCTTTCAGTTTTTTTTTTCTTTTGATAATCTGGGGTACTCGACGGGTACCGATTAATTTCTTGACGGTTTGTCCACTGATGCCAAACATACATGGTTGTTTGTAATAGAAATTAGATATCTATGTTACATGGTCACACACAAGCGAATAATCTGAGTTTATTGTGTTCGAATTTGGGGTGCTTAGCACATTCCAAATCTGCCTAACCACTCAACCATGTTTGTTAATCTCCTGACCGTTTTAACTATTAATATTGTTGAAAAAAAACAAAAACAACATATTTTAGTAAGTTTTCTTATTTCTTACTACACAAGAGGAAATAGAATATTATTCTCAAGTAAACATTAATGATTTTTAGATATATTTCAGGGAAAGGTGAAATGCTAGCATGCTCGCCACAGTTAAACTCAGAGTTGTTCTATGGAGTTTTAGGAGGTTTGGGTCAATTTGGAATAATCACGAGAGCCAGAATTGTTTTGAACCATGCACCTAAAAGGGTACGTAACATCAATTCTATTCTTATATTTCTGTCTACTAAAATCTTCGAATTTATTCAACATTTACGAAATCTTTCTTGGCCAGTTCAAAATTAGGAATTTCCTTTCATTTTCCTTTATATAGAAAATATAAAAAAAAACTTGTTTTTTGTACTTTGACACACCCAAATATGTCCAATTTGAATTTCTATGAAATATCGTCAGCCTAGCTAGAACAATATATATATTGACATGATTTAATCGTGATAAGAAAATATCAGTTACCAAAGAAAAAATGAAAAGAAAAAATCAGATTAAAGACAGCTAGCCAATAATATATATATATATATATATGTAATCTATTGTATCAACATGTGATGGTAGTTTTAATCACTACTTTCATTCTTTTGTAACAAAATAACTAAGAATAGTTAACTTTGTCACAGTTCGATTTTTTTTTGTCTGACCTAGTTTAGCGTACGGTGGAGCTAGTATTATTTTGGATATTACGGCAAATAATTGGTTACATATTGACTAGATAAAATTTTGATAAAAGAAAGTATTTCGTGATTTTACACAAAGACAGTTAGAGACGTATGGATCATAAACTATGTAGTTAGGCATCTAATAGATTTGGTACGAATTTAGAATCTAGTCAAAGGCTTGCATTCATTTTGAACAAAATCTATACGTTGAATGAAAATAAGATATGGCTTAGATTTTATAAGACTTTATAATCGTAGGTCTTGTTATAGTCCAATCATGTTGTATGCCTTGCAAATCTAACTGATGTCAATATATAATTATTTTATTATAGTCAAGCTTCTTAAATAGGCAGTCCAAGATTTTGTTGGTAAGTTTGTTGACTAATTTACTTCTTACAACCAACGGTAAACTCTCAATAAATAGTTATTAATTTTACAAATATTATTATTATTTGATCATAATAAACTAAGTTACCAATGTTTGTATTTTTTGTAAATGTACAAATGACATCGTTATATATTTGAAAATTCGGCAAAAAAAAACACGAATTGCCAAAATAAACATGAACTTTAGAGCTGATAAAAAAACACCACAAATTTTTATTGACTTTCTAATTAATTCACAATCTTTTCGTTGACTTGCCAATCTAGCACACCGTCAAAAAATTTAACAGAAATATTTAACGTCGTTAACTGTTGGCGTTAAGTAAAACGACGTCGTTTTCAAATGAGATGAAATGACGTCGTTTCGTGAATTGGAATTAAAAACATGAAGTCTCACGGGTTTGAATCCAGGTTGCTTCGATCAAACTGCGAAGTCTTGAGTTGCTAATTAAAGGGGGATTTCTATGTAGGCGAAATGGTTTCGAATGCTGTACAGTGACTTCACAGCTTTTACAAAGGACCAAGAACGTTTGATATCAATGGCTAATGATATTGGAGTTGACTATTTAGAAGGTCAACTATTCATGTCAAACGGCCTCGTAGACACCTCTTTTTTCCCACCGTCCGATCAATCTAAAATCGCTGATTTAGTGAAGAGCCACGGTATCATATATGTTCTTGAAGTAGCCAAGTATTATGATGATCCCACACTTCCCACCATTGGCCAGGTACGCATATATACACAGTGTGTGCATACTATTGTCGTTTCTTCCATGTATCACCAGTAACACCACATCAAGACATCATCATTGCACCACATACACATATACTAGATCATCAGATAGAGCGTTGTACATAGCTAAGACTTATTAAATTTATTTATTCTTGTAGGTGGTTGACAAGTTAACTAAAACCCTAAGTTACTTGCCCGGGTTCATATCAATGCATGACGTGACCTACTTCGATTTCTTGAACCGTGTAAAAGCCGAAGAAGATAAACTTAGAACATTGGGTCTATGGGAAGTTCCTCATCCATGGCTTAACCTCTATGTCCCCAAATCTCAGATTCTCGATTTCCATAACGGTGTTGTCAAAGACATTCTTCTTAAGCAGAACTCGATCTCTGGCCTTACTCTCTTGTATCCCACAAACCGGAATAAGTAAGCTTTCTATTCATACTTATCTTCAAGAATACGTGACTAGATTTTGATATTAATGATTTTTGTTGTTATTATTTAGATGGGACAATCGTATGTCAGCGATGATACCAGATGGAGAAGATGTTGTCTATGTAATAGGAATATTACAATCAGCTACTCCACAGAATGTGCCAGAAGTGGAAAGCGTAAACGACGAGATAATTAGGGCTTGCAAGGACTCGGGGATAAAGATTAAGCAGTATCTAATGCATTACACCAGACAAGAAGATTGGATTGAGCATTTTGGAACAAAGTGGAGTGATTTTTCCAAGAGGAAAGATCTGTTTGATCCCAAGAAACTGCTATCTCCAGGACAAGATATCTTTTGATTGAATGTGTAATTAAAGAATTTAAGATTAAAACAAATAAAGAATTACACTTTTCAAATCTTGAATCAAGAGCATGCTCAGCATTTGACAAATAAAGAGAACATTCTTTAGAAAACTCACACCTTTAAAATCCAAGATGGTTGTGTAAACATCATAGTCGACAACGAGTTAAAGAAACATGTAATAATAACCTCTTTGTTTTTGTGCTTCTGCAATAACATGAAGAGAAAGTGTTGTTTTTCTCCCGATGCTTCAGGATATAATATATCTCCGTGTGTGAGATCCCCCTATCGAATGCAGGACTGTCCAAAGAGATAGGTGAACTAATGAACAAAACTACCCAGGGAAAAAGAAGCAAATCTAAATAACACCAGAAGACACATTGTGATTATTAACCGGTTATTTCCCATACCTACACGAACTATTGTTATGATTATGGGAATAAATTGAGTAAAAAAATTGACCAAATCGACAAGGTCTATCATTCAGACCAGTTCACTGAGGGCACACATTACAAAATGAAAAAATAAAGACACAAACCAAACCAAAGAACAATTTTTCTTTCAAATAAAAGCAAACCACCACCCAAAACTTGATACTTAATCATACAAACTGGACCATGACTCTCCAAATTAAAAAAAAAACAACCCGACTCTTTTCTTCCTTCTTTTTCTTCATAAATAAGCGCAGCTTCTTCACCGGAAAAGAAGACTCCTCACTGCTGCTTACACTCCGGTGGTCTCTCACCTTGTTGACCTTCCGCGAGCTGACTTCTTCCAGACTTCTGTTCACAGATAAATAAATAAAGCTCAGGTTAGCAACATCTCTTTCAATAATCAACATCAAAGAGATCATACAGTCTTGACTGAGTGATTGTCAAACCTTGTGCCCAGCTGATGACTGCAACAAAACAAAGAGAAACCACCCAAAATAAGCTTCAGAGGTTTAAGTTTTATAATAGAAACAGAACCTAAACCATTTAACCTCATATTACCTTCTTTCTGCTCTTCTTTCCTTGTTCTTCTTCCTCGTCCTCCTCATCATCATCTTCGTCCTCCTCATCATCTTCCTCATCCTCCTCATCATCATCTTCATCATCCTCCTCCTCATCATCTTCCATCTCAAGGTCATCTGGGTCAACAGCTTCCCCAGTGAACCATGACACTGCATGCGAGATGATTTTCTCTTTTATGGTTGATCTACACATAAAAAGTGGAAAGATTCAGATCATGGAACTAAATTAAAAAGTGAAGAACTGAAAATGAAACAGAAAGACGCAGACCCGATATCATAGTCGTGCTCCATTTGGCCTTGGAGTTCATCAGCCTGTGCAATAATAAATTATCAGGTCAACATTTGACGCGTTATAAAGTGCTAAATCAAAAACTAAAACTGCTCTCAGGGATGGCCATACCATGTCGTCATCAAGATCCTCTTCGTCATCAGGAACTTCAGGTGGACTGAAAAAGTTGAAGAAACTCTCACAGTCCTCAGTCTTAGTAATGGGCTTTGTGTTTTTGGATCCCTTCTTTGGCTTCTTTTTTAGGATCTTCTGAGTCAAACATTTTCCAGGATACCACTCAATCTCCGTCCTGAAAAATAGTTAAAGGATAAATAAGACTTCTCATCTTAAGAAAAAGCAGCAAATGCATGGTAAGAGCAAAAGATCATACCCAATAGCCTTCTCAAGGATAGGCTCATCTTCATCAATCATGTGATATGTCTTGGACAAGACAGTGTTCTTGAAGTAAGGGTTCTCATCAAAGAAAAACTCAAGCTTAAACCCTTTTGGTTCTTCAACCCTGTTCCATTTGATATCCTTAAGATACTTAAGCGCACCTTCATCTCGCTCAGTTATCTAGAATCATGGGGAACAAAGACATCAAGATTAAGGGAATCACCTTAAAATTAAAAAAAACAGAAAAAGTATGCTAATAACGAACCTCCTCAGCAGTAATTTCATTGTTCTTCAGTGCAATAAGCCAGAAATCAGGTACTCCTTTCTCTGCAGATAAAATAGATTTCATATCAGTTGAAACATGATTTCACGTCACTAGAACTAAAAACATAAGCAGAATATAGTGTAAGTAGTTGATAACACACCTTCAGCAGCTTTATCTTCTCCTTGTTCTGTGTTTACTACTTCTGGTGCACCTTCAACTTCAACCACACCGGTGACAATCTCAAATCGCTGTTTTATGTGATCAATGCAATAGGAAAGCAGGAAACCATTAATGTCAGTTATAATCATACGACAGAGAGAGAGAAGTCTTGCTAAACTTGTATCTGTCCGCTTCTAATAATAGGTTGGAACAAGCAGAACAGCATCAAATATTAGTTATAATCATGTGGGAATACTAATAGAAGTAAAGAACAAACAACACTACTGAATACTGATACATAAATAGCAACAGAGAGAGAAGTATAATTAAACTTTTATTAGTCATGTGATGAAAGAATCAAAGATCGTTTTTCATTACCTTGGTATACAAAGGCTGATAGAGTTTCTGATATTTAGCTTCCAGAGCTGCTCTCTCCTCGAAAAACTTGGCTTCGATTTCATCATGTTGGTTCTGCAGTGCAAAAATGAATATAGGAATCAGATATATAATCTGGACTCCACCAGCCAACGATTTTAAACCAAACACAAAGTGAGGAATGAGAAGGACAAGGTCCATAATCATCTTAGACTCGCCTGAATGTCTCTAAGGACCTCAACACGCTTCCTGACAGCAGGACTCAAGTTCTCAAGGACATCAGAGTGTTGTCCAGCCAAGTTCTGCAACTTGTTCTGTATAAACGAACAAAAATCAGCAAAGCACAAACAGACAGAACAACAATCAAATCCATATATGCAAAAACTAATTAAATCAGCAAAAGAAGAAGAAGAAGCACATATCGCTAGTGAAAGTTAAAACTTTGAAAAGGGAAAATAAGATTCAAAGTAAAGACGCAGAGACAGTTCTTAAACTTAAAAGTCCATTGCTAAGAATCATCTTAGTCAAAAGAGAAAACAATCTCCAGAGTAAAAACTCACCTTAAGAGCATTGACAAGCCCCGCTCGATCCTCCCGTTAAGAGCTACAAAGCAAGCATTTATTCAATAAATCAAGATAATAAAACAAAAGAATCAGGCAGGCGTCGTTGTAGGGATATGAATATACAGACCGGCAGTGAGATCGGACATGTTCAAGGTGTTGTCCTTGTCGCTATTCATCTTCGCAAGCAAGAGAAGAGAGTCCGGCGGAGGAAGAGGAATAGAGAAGAAGAAACCTTTTAAAAACCCTAGACAGCCCCCAAAATAATTGAATATGAAAATGAGCACACCCAAATAATTGGTCACACTTGTATAAAACAAATAGATGTGTATTTGATCATTTAACTGAAAAAGGTAAACGGTAAAATCGAACCGAACCGATATACAAATTAATCTCAAATAACCGAACCGGTTCGAGAAGGAAGAGAGAAGAGAAGAGGGGAAAGGAAAGAAGACCAGAGGCAAAGCGACACGCAAAAGGTTTTCTCTACTTCTTCGTCTAAACTCCGTTTCTTGCTTAACCAAAACTCCTCTCTCACTTCCACATCAACTACTCGATTCGTTTCCTATTCTCCGTAGCTCTCGGGAAGATAGGGTTTAACAGAGTTGAGATTTAGAGGATGGAGCCTCGTATTGGGAATAAGTTCCGACTTGGCCCGCAAAATCGGAAGCGGCTCTTTCGGAGAGATTTACCTCGGTTCCTTCCCACTCTTTCTCTATTGTCAAAGCTCTCAGTTTTGATGACTTTGTTGTTGTTGTGATTGCAGGAACTGATGTTCAGACTAACGAAGAGGTCGCTATTAAGCTTGTCAGTCTTTTCATACTCTTCTTCTACAGTTCTAATTCTATATTCCCAACTTCTTCTTTTTTAATCTTCAAAGTTGATTCTTTTTGTTATTGTTGTTGTTGCAGGAAAGTGTGAAGACAGCGCATCCGCAACTTTCATATGAGTCCAGGATATATAGGGTTGTTCAGGGTGGAAGTATGTTACACCTCTTTCTTTTTCGATTCTTCTATTGAGTTTTGTTCATTTCATTTTGCGTGTAATGCAGCTGGGATTCCAAACATTAAGTGGTTTGGTGTTGAGGGTGACTACAATGTCTTAGTCATGGATTTGCTTGGTCCTAGCCTTGAGGATCTCTTTGGCTATTGCAACCGCAAGTTTTCTTTGAAGACTGTTCTCATGCTTGCTGATCAGATGGTAACCTAATCATGCTTCCTACTATCACTCCTCACTTTTTTCACTTACTTGTTTGCTTCTTCTTGTGCACAGATAAATCGTCTCGAGTTCATCCATTCTAAATCCTATCTTCACCGTGATATAAAGCCTGATAATTTTCTCATGGTCTTAGGAAGGCGCTCTAATCAGGTTCTCTTTCTTCTTCCTAAGCTCTTTGCTGAACTTTGGTTTTGGGATTTCACACAAGTGTATGACTTTGTTCTTCTCTTCCTATTATAGGTTTACATCATAGACTTTGGCTTGGCTAAGAAATATAGAGACAGCTCAACTCATCGACATATCCCTTACAGGTAACAAGGCTTTTCATTATCAGAGAGTTTCAGCAATTTGGGTATTAGATTTAGTATTTTCTGACAGTGAGTTTCTTTATCATTAAGAGAGAATAAAAGTCTGATTGGGACTCCGAGGTATGCCAGCTTGAACACTCACCTAGGGATCGGTATACTTCATCTCTTAAACCTCGCACATCTTATTCTCTCTTCTACGTGATACGTTTTCTTATTCTATCCATCTCTACATTATATACTTGCTAGAGCAAAGTCGGAGGGATGATGTAGAATCACTTGGTTATATTCTCATGTACTTCCTTATGGGAAGGTGAGAGTATCTTGTTTTTATATCTTGTTCTTGCCTATCTATCCATCTCTATCCTATTTTTCTTGTAGTCTCCCATGGCAGGGACTAAAAGCTGGGAACAAGAAACAGAAATACGACAAGATTAGTGAAAAAAAGGTTTCTACTTCCATCGAAGTAAGTTCTTGTGCACTCTCAGAAACTTATATGAGTCTATGTACTGAGGAATAATGATGAACTAGAGAAGGTTGATTATTGATAGGAAGTTAACTATTGCGTCAGTGTATTTTCAGACGTTATGTAGAGGTCATCCAACAGAGTTTGCATCCTACTTTCATTACTGCCGCTCACTTAGATTTGATGATAAGCCAGATTATGCATATTGAAGAGACTGTTCCGCAACCTTTCATCCGTGAAGGTCATTCATTTTATCTCTCGCTCTTCCTCTCAGGCTTTAAACTCATAAATAAGCTTCTGCTGACACCAACTATTTTGTGTTTCTTGTTTTCTTCCCAGGTTTCCAGTTTGATTTTGTGTTTGACTGGACGGTTTTAAAGTATCAACAATCACAATCTGGAAACCCTTCACCTCGTGCCAATGTACACATTTTTGATATTTTTGAATTTTGATCCCGTCCATGATACGCAGATGAATAGAGACAGACTATTTGATGCATCTTTTGTCAGGATGGGATGGTGTTGTGGAACTAGCTCTGGATTGAACCCTGCAGTTAGCAATGTTGAGAAACGTCCAGGTATATGTTTATTATGCTTTATCATTCTCTTCCTTAAGCAAATGCAGGTATATAGTTTCTGTATATACTCAGAGCATGTATATTCCATAGATCTCCCGAATCAGAAACGAATCTGGATTTTGCCCCTGAAGCAGAAGACCAAGAACGTAAACGAATCTGCAATGCAAAGGACAAGCTGGTTAGTTTTGTTATATGTCTTTCTTCTCAGGTACACTTTTCAAACCGGGACAATTGATTCTGTGATCCTATGATTTCAGGCACCTGGGTCGTTTCACTTGGTCATCAGAAGGATCATCATCAAGACGAGTTGTGACTCAAGTAGTCGTGAACCATTCAGTGGCGGAGTGACAATGCAAACTTTGAATCTGCACTCAAAGGCATTGATGCTTGCGGATCAATAGCAATGCAGGGGATGAGACTGCAGCATCAATGGAGACGATACTACTCCTCTGTAGAACCCAAAGCAAAGCTCTCAGACTGATTCGTAGATGAAGCTTTAAGACATAACCGGTATTCACTTTTGTTGATTGCTTCACCCTTCTGAGAGTTTGAAGTTGTCTATGATTCTTCTGATGAAGGGCTTAAAGTTAAGATTTGATATAAAGAGAGAGAATAGAGATTTATTTATACAAAGTGCTTAAATATATGGTTCATTTTCTTCTCCATTGTATAGGCAAAACCTTCGTATTTTACGTTCCTTCTCTCTCATTATTATTTCAAAAGTTAAAACTGT